>JNEM01010709.1:0-24624 GCA_000697335.1 Conidiobolus incongruus B7586 | reverse complement strand
TGATTTAAGCCAAATAGCTGGGAGGACCCAGATCAAACTCCTTCTCTGTAGTATAGCTCTGTTTCTGGGTTCTATATATAGTGCATAGAGTAGTAGGTTTCTGGAGTTTTCTGGAGGGTTGTATCATTAGCTGATTAAAGGATAGGGTTGAAGTGGTTGGTCACATGAGGGGGGGAATGACCCTTATATTCAGTTGAAGTAAGCATATTACGTGGGAGGAGAGTCACCTGACTCGTGACAATAGCATTACATGATTCGAAATTACAAATATGTATTATATCATGAAATTATTTTCATATTCCAACTTTTACATAACTAGATATAATTAAAATTATAATATTTTAAAAGAAATTATGATCAATGAAAATAATTATAATAAATATTATTAATGATATATTAAATTATTAATAGAATTATTTTTTGTAGTGTTTTTTATCAAAAGTTACTGATTTATAGTCTCAAATGGAATTAATATATTAAACTTAGAACTTGTTCATTAATATGAATATCAGTCGTGATTTTAACCTATATTTGAGTAATATACTGAATTGTTTGTATTTCCTGAAAGATTAATAGCTTTATTATTTAAAGATATTAAAACGGTTTATTAAAATATCTTTAACTGAATTTTGGATATTTATGAAAATCATTTGGGATTGATGGATATTTCTAATTTTGACCATTCACCTAATCTATATGGTGATCTTATTAATATGTAGTAATAATTCGTTCATTGATTCAAAATTTTCCCCAGATAGATGATCAATTAAATTTTATGGAGTTAATGAGAAAATAAATAATTTGTTATAATCCTATTAAAGAGCATTCTAATACATTAGTTTAGGGTTAAATAACAATAAAATCGATAATCCAGATGACTACCTAAAAAGTTTTGGCCTTATTTTTCGCTTTCATTGCTGCTATTCCCGTTAGTGAAAATGAGTCTGCTGAATTAGAAGGAGCTGCTGGTGAAGCTGGTGAAGAAGCAGAAAACTGGGGACGCATGGGCTGGAATAATGGCTGGAATAATGGATGGAATAATGGACTATACAACCATGATCACTATAATGGATGGAACAATGGTTGGAACAACGGTGGAAACTACTATCGCAGACAATGGGGTGGCCATGGTGGTTTGAGTCCTTTTAACTTCGATGGAAGCTTCTTAAACTTATAATAGCAGAAAATAATATTGATATAATATAGAAAATTTTTGAAATAACAAAGGTTACAAATGTAAATTGAGAATTTATCAATGTTTAATGTGATATTTTGATTTTATACTGATTAATCTTAATCTTCATTCGATACATATTCTAAATTTTCGCTGTTTAGGATATGCTTGTATATTTTGCATTAAACAAACAATGCTTAGATTATAATTATAGAATATTGTTTATCTATTCTATAAATTACATATTGTTTTAATAAAATAATATATATATATAATACCTTTCATTTTTATATTTATAATTCAATCCAAAAAATTATAAATCACGATAAATATGTGATACCATGATTCCTGTAATATATCCCAATATCGATATATATAACGATAATATCATCCAAATTCATGATAAAATATAAATTATTTTATGAATCATAAAAATAATCTAAAGATATTAACGTTAAAATTGGATAAATTATTACTGTCAGCAATAGAGTTCATTGATTTTGTCAATAATTGAATATTACCGAACATTCAGAATAATATTAAATATTAACATTATTAGATATTACTGAAAATAAACGTAAATTAATAATCAATGTTCAATAATTTTTAATATCATATTGATAATATATTTAATTTTAAATTCAATGAACATATAATTTTTTATTAATTGGTAATCAATAATGTCTGAAAAATTTAAAGAGAAATATAACAATAATTATGCTATTGTACTATTTCCTTGAGTAAAATTATCAATATTAATTCAATAAACTGCATAAGAAATAAGAATTACTAATCTAAAGTATATCAACATTTAATAGATTTATTGATCGAAGTTATTCATATATTGAAGATTATTGAGTATTATAGCTCAAAAATCAAAATACTCATATGTTACAATAAAGAGAAATATTTTTTGAAAACAAATGTTTAACCGAGTTGAATGAGGATAATTTTAAGTTAGAATGAGTCAAATGTAGTTTTTAATTTTGGTTCAGATCAGCGACTAGCTGGAAATTGGATTATCAATTGGAATTCAAAGTGTGATTGGGACCATAAAAGAAGCTGACTTAAAATTATTTAATCTAGCTCATGATTAATTCCTGGAGTGATGTTTCATTAATAATTTTAGTAATATATTGTGCTTTTTATTTTTTTTAAAGTTCTTAAAAGTTATGTGGAGATCTCGAGGATTGCTACTTTAATATTTGACAGTTGGGGCAGATGATCTTTGAAAAAAATAAGTAATTAGGCATTCATTTCATTTGTATTCTCCCAAGTGAATCAACTGGTTTAAAAGGCAATTTGGAAATTAGCTGTACTATATTAATGGTAGTGTTTCGGTCACTGATAAAGCATTCAAATATATTAGATTACAATTCATTAGTAATTAGATCAATAATCAAGATGACCACCTTCAAAATTTTAGCATTACTCTTCGCTTTCGTTGCTGCTGTTCCTGTTGGTGAAGATGAATCTGCTGAATTAGAAGGAGCTGCCGGTGAAGCTGGTGAAGAAGCAGAAAACTGGGGACGCATGGGCTGGAATAATGGCTGGAATAATGGATGGAATAATGGACTATACAACCATGGTCACTATAATGGATGGAACAATGGTTGGAACAACGGTGGAAACTACTATCGCAGACAATGGGGCAACTATGGTGGTTGGGGCCACCATAATTTCGGTGGCAACTTTTACTAAAGAAATACCAAGAGTGTTTAACAATAATCTTCAAATCCGGCTGACAATAACTAATTTCAAAGATAAATTTTGATAATAAAGAATTATAAGAAATAATGGTAAATCTTGTAAATATTGATTTGTCATAATATTTATGATATCTTTTTGAACATTATATTTTATATAAGTTATTTTCTGAACATAGTCAACTAATTACATAATCATAAAGCATTAAAATGATCAGTTATATTGATAATAATTAAAATATCAAAAGTATCATTATTATATTACATTTTATAATTGTATATTAAGATTGCATAGTTGCAAGTTTTTCAAATTATTTTCAACACTTATTGTTACTAGGTTTGACTTATAATGGTAATCATTTTTTCTGCTCTTTTGATAATTACAGATTTTATTACTACTTTTCAATAAAATTATTTAACAAATATCACTAATATCTCTAACCATTATTAATCTTAATATTTAAAATTATATTTAAATTAACAAATCTCATTAAATCTCAATCATAATATTTTACAAATTTTGACTATATAAAAATATCAAATTTTCATTATATAAATAAAATTGGCTATTTTACTCATATTTATAATATTTAATAATTACTATAATATTACTTTTCACCACCTCTCTTTATTGATAATACTTCAATTATATATATTCTATTTATGTGTATATGAAGATTCTGTACAATATTAATAAAATAATATATCAATTGATAGTCCAAATTCATTTTGTATATTTTATTTATCGTTTGAATTTAGAATATATATATATACAGAAATGAAATTACATTATTAAATAGTTTCCTATTAAATCAATTCAAGGAAGCATATCCTTAATTTACAATTTTTTAATTAAAATCTTCAAGGTTCACAGCTCTTAAAGTGTAAAATTTATGGCATATTAAATAATAAATTTTCAATAGAAAATGATTGATGTATTGAATTCTTTTGAATATGAATGGATATATACCGGTATAATGTTTGTAAAAATTGGACTGTATCAGATATTATTTATTGTAGAAACACGACTTTATACAATGTAGACTATTAATTTAATAAATCTAACCACTCCGAATTTATTCACCTTTTTTGAGATTAAACCCTAGAAATATATATATATATTTTAAAACCCAGTTATTACTATATAAAGCAAGTTTAAATGCAATGTTTTTAATGATTACTATTACTATTACTATATATTAATTGATTGCTGTTTAACTTAAATTAAAAATGATAGCTACTTAGTGGTAAATTTAATACATTTGATTACAGTTATTTTAGTTTTGAGAGCTGAAATTTAAAACTCTTTTAATCGTTGTTTTTAATTATTAACTTAACATTTCTTGAAATTTGAATATTCTGTTTGACAGATGAATTTGAATGAATTTAATCTATATTGATAAGTTGTGTATTTAGTCAAATTGAAAGCAACCAAATACTTATTTTTAGTTTGATGGTATACAATCCAAATAAAGTAATTTCAACTTATTATTTAAACATCAATCAAATTTTTAATATTTTATAATAATAATTATGTGAAATATTTCATTTTGGAATTGTATTTAATTTGCAACTAAAAATATGATCTAATCATTAAAAATTGAAATAATAAAGTAATATACATTGGAATTAATTAGGATATTTTTACTCTATCACTACTCTTAATGTCCTAAGATACCGACAATTATAGTCTTTATTGATATAACGAATAAACTTTGAATAATAATGTGTTTATATCAATCTATTCACTAAAATCATTTTATATAACTCAAATTAAATGACAATATTTCCATTTTCATCAACCAATGAATTTTATATTTTTATATTGTTAGGACAAATTTTAAATATAAAGTTAGTCATTATTTCAATTTATATTGAGCTTTTTTTCAATTGTTATTGAGTAGAATATTTGTCAGTTGCCGAATTAATTATCTATGGAACCTAATATGTCACTATTAAAAAGATGATAATGTTTTTATAAGACATTTTTATTCTGGAAAATTATTTTCTAAATTTATTAATTTGAATTATTGAATAATATGAAAAATATTTTCACTTTAAATTCTTGAAAATTATATAAATCAAAATTTTATATTATTTTATCAAAATTCCTTTTTAATTTTCCTTTCCCAATTACATAATTTATAAAATTGATTATTACTAATACACCGATTATATCATAATAATTTGGCTCTGTGTTTCAAGGTTGGCTTATTGTAATTTTTTAATTTATCAGCTATTAAAGCAGCCTTAAAATAATTATTCACAAATTACTTTGGAGATGAATAACTATGATATTAAAAAACCATATCACTCAACAATTTGCCAAAAAACATATCGATTGAAATATCACGCTTAGTATTCCTAAAGTTGGCCATTTTGTAGTACAAAATCTGTAAATTTATCCACTTACGAATTTGTTGGGGTAGAGGTGATTCCCATAAATTCAAGATTATTCATGTAAATATAAACGTTTTACAAAAATTCCAAATTTAAATTTTTTAAATTCTCTCTTCATATAGTATAGTATTTTAAAAAAAAATTTCAATGGTTAATTAATTTAATATATACAATTTAAAATACATATAGAATCATTTATTTAATCTTAAAATTTGTTAATAATATTTATAACTTATAATAATAGATATAGAATTTAGTTGGTGAACCACAATTATGATTTTAACTAAATTAAGAGGTTTATCTTATAGAACTTGTTCTTCTCATAGATATTTAAAGAGCTCAGTGTTCGGTAATGAGCTTTTAAAAACTTATAAAACTATCAATACTGCCGCTTTACCTCAGGTGCAGCCTCAGAACGAAACACATTTTGATTCCGATATATCTCAAAATGATCTCTTTCAGCCCATCCTTAATTACAATGACAATCCACTCAAAATTAGTAACGATGCATTAGCTTTGTACCAAACGGAAAATTCGAGTTTTCCGAGAGCTCTCGCTTTCCTAGACGCCTCCATACAGCTTGGAGATATGGAGCGCGCAAGGAGGTTTTTGCTCGCAATTTACTCAAGATACCCCGTTCTTGCTAAAGAGTCTATCGATGTTAATGTCCATAATACTTTCCTCAACGGGTATATTGAGCACCAAGATGTACCCAATATGAAGAAAGCTAATGAATGGTTCAGATCCATGAAATCACTTTATAATATCGAGCCCAATATTGATACATATGGGATTATGATCAAGGGCTACCTTAAATTGAATCGACCTAACTTGACCACGGTATTTATAAAAGAGCTTAACAAATCCAATTTTAATATTGAAGACTTGAAAATGTCATCTCATATGAATAATGAAGATATTGACAAGTTATACAGCTTGGTTAGTACCAGCCAACCTGCTCCTTCTCTAGATGCTCAAATGCTTACTCAACAGCTCTCCACTTCCATAAATGAAACACAGTTAGGAACATCCGAAAATACCGCAATCACTAATATTCCTCCGCCTCCTACTCCTAAGCAATATTTAATGTCCACAAACACAATTGGTATTCAACTTCTCCAGGAGTCTTTTGATTTGGTTCGCGAAGGTACAGACAGTTTGAACGATCGCCAAGTCAAGTTAGAAGAGTTGGCAATGACTAATTCTATTGAACTAATTCAGCATTCGCACAAAGGACGTAACGACCCTCTCCTCAGTATGAATTTCTCCAAACTCAACAAAATTATGGAAGAATGGAGTAAATTGGTCGCTACAAAAGTTAATCAAATTCAACACTCCATCCGCAATGACCAAGATAGTCCTTACCTCGGAAATGGCGATAGTATTGTTCAAGATAATGCTTACAAGTCATTTTTCTTCTTATTACCACCTGAAAAGATGTCTCAAATCGCCATTCAAGGCTTATTTAGATGTCACACAAAGTACGAACTCTTTGACGGTGCTGTGCTATCACATATTCTTACTGATATTGGTAACGCCCTCGAGAAGGAATATCACTCAGACCAAATGAAAAAACGCACGAATAAATATTTGGTTGGCTACCAGAACTCCCTCCAGCAATTGTTCTCATCTGGAAGATTGTTCCACGCTAAATTGAGACAAATTCACTCCGAAATCCAAAGAAAGAATATCCAATCTAACTGGGTGCCCAAGTGGCCTACTGGTGCTAAGGTTCAAGTGGCTTCAGCTCTTGTTTCAGTCATTATAGAGAACTGTAAATTTGAACATCCTGAAACTAAGATGCTGACTCCAGCTTTCAATCACTCTTATGCTTTAGTTAATGGCTTCAGATCCGGAGTTATCAAGTTCCATCCTTACATCTCCGACACTTTAGCTGAGCAACCCATCCCTTCCGCTTTTGGAGCTAGATTCTTACCCATGTTAACTATGCCACTTCCATGGCTTACATACAAATCCGGAGGTCTTTTAACTGCCAGATTGAAATGTATGCGCGGTAAGGACAGTTTTGAACAGGATCTCTACCTCAAGAAAGCCGACCAACTCGGACGTCTCACCTCAGTCCTCTGCAGTTTGGATGTACTTGGATCCACCAAATGGCGTATCTCACATCCCGTGCTTGATACTGTTGTCAAGTTGTGGAACACTGGTAAAGAATTCGCCGATATTCCACCCGCTACTACTGATGTTGTCTACCCTCCAAAACCTCCCGGTTACGAAGAAGATGCCGCTATTCGTCGTCAATGGAAGCGTGAATGTATGAAGATTGACCAAAAAGCTAAGGATAACCACTCTTTACGTTGTGACGTCAATTATAAAGTGGAAATTGCTAGCTGTTTTAGGGACCACGAATTCTACTTCCCCCACAATCTCGATTTCAGAGGAAGAGCCTATCCCATTCCACCACTTTTCAATCATTTAGGTAACGATTTATGCAGAGGTCTCCTCGTATTTGCAGCCAAGAAACCACTCGGTAAGGAAGGTCTCAACTGGCTCAAGATCCATTTGGCGAGTGTCTCGGGCTATGATAAGTACTCTTTTGCGGACCGCATCAAATATACTGAAGAGCATTTGGACGATATTTTCGACTCTGCCGACAATCCTTTGGACGGCAGGATGTGGTGGTCTAAGACCGAAAACCCTTTCCAAGTCCTCTCTGCTTGTAACGAACTTGCTGCCGCTTTGAGATCTCCAGATCCCGAGAAATTCGAATCTTGTCTGCCAATTCATCAGGATGGTACCTGTAACGGTCTTCAGCACTACGCTGCCCTCGGTGGTGATATTGACGGCGCTAGACAAGTTAACTTGATTCCTTCCGATAAGCCTCAGGATGTCTATTCTGGTGTGCTCAAGTTAGTTCTTGAAAAGATTGAAGCTGACAAAGAAAATGGAGTTGAACAAGCTGTCTTACTTCACGGGCACGTTACTCGTAAGGTCATTAAGCAAACTGTTATGACTAATGTTTATGGTGTCACATTTGTTGGTGCTAAGGAGCAAATCTTGAATCAATTGAAGGATATTCCATCTCTCAAAGATGTTGAAGTCAATCCCCTCGCCATGTACTTGACTCACCAAGTTTTTTCATCCCTTGGTGAAATTTTCACCAGTGCTCAAGCTCTTCAAGGATGGTTGAACGAATGTGCCGGCCGTATTGCTTCCAGTATCCCTGGCGAAATGCTCCTCGAAGCTAAGAAGCCCAAAACCAAGAGTAGCAGAAAACCCAAGAAAGGAAGCAACGCTGAAGATGCCGAAATTCTTAAGGAATTGGAAGATCCTAACGAAGTGACACTTTTGGAAGAACAATCTGATGAACAAGAATTCACACTCATATCCTATGATCAAATCAAGAACCGTCAAATGACCTCCGTCATCTGGACAACACCCCTTGGATTGACTATTGTACAGCCCTACCGTAAGCAAGCGGTCTCCCCCTTCAAGACCAATCTCCAACATGTACAAATCTTCAAGAACAATGTGATCACACCCGTCAACTCAAGAAAACAACGTACTGCATTTCCTCCCAACTTTATTCATTCTTTGGATGCCACCCACATGATGATGACGGCGTTACAAATGCAAAAGCACGGATGCGACTTTGCATCAGTGCACGACAGTTACTGGACGCACGCGGCAGATATGCATATTATGAACAAGTGTCTCAGAGAACAATTCGTCAAACTTCACAGCGACGACATCATGGGCAAATTGCGTCAAGAGTTCATTGTACGCTACAAAGGTTACAAAATCAGAGCCAGCGCCGCCAAAGCCAAGGCCGCCAAGGACACTCTCCTTAAAGATATTTTGAACGACACTACCACCACCTCTGAAGCCGACGATGATCACGATGCTAAATCGCCATTCAAAGGTCATTGGGTCGATTTAGAGTTCCCACCACTCCCCAAGCGAGGTGAATTTAAGGTCGATAGTGTCCTCGAATCGCCCTACTTTTTCCATTAGCTCAATTCATTCAAACATTGTATAATTCCATTGTCAATCTTATTTATTTATCACATGTGGTATCTTCAAGTCCTTTATAATATTTTTTTACTAACCTATTATAAAATCTTTTCAATAAAAAAATAATTTTTAATTATTAAATTAGATGTTTGATCAAATAGTAATCACCATCCATTTTATATTATTAAAATATTTAATTTGATTTGAAAAAAATGATATAACATAAAAAATTTTGAAAATAATATCTTTTAAAAAACGACAAGAGCAGGATTTGAACCTACGCGGGAAATCCCATGTGCTTTCTAGGCACACGCCTTAACCACTCGGCCATCTTGTCTTAATGAACTCAAAATGAATAGCTTAAGATTTCTTTTTAAATATTCGAATATTTAACTCATAGTTAAAATTTTACCAAATCAATCACTTATTACACTATATTTTATCTCTTATCACTGTTTCATTTTTCCTTTCACCTATATTTTCTATATATGTTTATCTCCATCTTTGTATAATCTAGTGAAATAATTTCAAATTCTTAATACAAATTACTCTTGATATTAATAAATTTCAATCATTTTGGGTCCCAGTTTGCTTATAAATTTATAATTTTAAACACTGGTTTATGTGATAAAAATTAATAAATAGGATATATATATTTTGGAAAATGAATTAATAATAAATATTTAATAAATTGAATTTCATCAACTATAAATGAGA
Source organism: Conidiobolus incongruus B7586 (assembly GCA_000697335.1). NCBI lineage: Eukaryota > Fungi > Entomophthoromycota > Entomophthoromycetes > Entomophthorales > Conidiobolaceae > Conidiobolus > Conidiobolus incongruus. The sequence continues at coordinate 14,652 of JNEM01010709.1, read as the reverse complement.
TCATCGTTATTTACCACAATTCATACAAAAAAATTATGTTATCATTAATTACTATTAGTGTGATTCTAACCGATTTCAAAAATTATAATATAAACAATTGAAATACATAAATGATTTATTAATAATTAAATTAATATCAACAAGTAAATCTAGTTAGTATCAAGAGATTTAAACATATGTATTAAACTTTCGTATGAATAAATTATTAAAATTTTACCAAAAAGACTAATTGCTGAAGCTTCGTTATAATTGTAGATACATCGATCCCAAAATTTGCCTTTTCAGAGAAATTATACCCGATTCAATATATATATATATATTAAATTTTGATTAAATTATTAGCAATTTGATCAATTAAAAAAGAGTTAAATTAGTGAATAGCTATAATTTTTAATTTGATGTTTTATTTTAATCTTGATGTGGATGCTCTTCATTTTGATTAAGGTCTTCTCCATACTCTTCTTCAATTTCATTAGGCTGAACTAATTTCAAGCTAATTAAATTATTAATTAATAAAAAATAAATTGATAGAAAATTTGTATAACTTACAACCAACGTGGTGTCTTCAATATCCTCACACCGTTAGCTCCGGGTTGATTGGGCCAAACATCTTCGAAGAAATAGTAAGTATGACCTATGACAATTGCAATGAAGTGCGAAGCTGGGAATTCGAGACTGAAAATCCAACTAAATAATAAAAATATGAAGGGTAAATAGGGCGCTGTTAGAGTGATCACCCCTAAAAATAGTATTCTCAATTGGGGATTTCTTCTAGACCATATGTATGTCATAATATTAGTTAATGCAGGGGCTAGGATATTAAGTTGGAGGAATGGTGCAGCGAGCTAATAAATGTCATAAATTAAAAATTTCAAATATATAATAGATTTGATGTTACCAATAGAGATACAGCTGACAATAACATAAACCAAGCGAAATCGCCAACTCTACCGGAAAATGATTCTTCCTCAAGCATTCGACTATATTTCGAACTAAAAAATAATTCAGTACTAATAATAATAGTTAAATATTCAAAAAATATTACATAAAATACATATTCCAAATCCAGTCAAACGATAGGGGACCAAAATAAAAGAATGGGGTAATTAACCTCCAATACTAATGATATCAGTCCATTGAAAAATAATTGATGATTTTATGATTTACCTGGTGATCTTGAAAAACCAGTTTATAATTTAAGTAAATATCTAAATAGTGAATCCAACCTACATGCTTCAAAAAAAATTTAAAACAATATTAAGAAAATTTTGATTATGAGTTTACCACCAATAAAGTTAAGACTATAGATCCTGAAATATACATTCTAGTAACTAAAGGAATATCGAAAAACCATTGTTCTAATTGATTCGGCATTAGATCCCAATTTTATTATTATTATTATTTTTATATGTGTTTAGTTTTAGTTCGAATTTGAATTGCTATTTGGTGACTGATTTTAAGATATAAATGTAAATTCAAAATTTTTAAATTTATGGGACATGGTAGGATTTTTATTTGTTGGTATGAGATGATTGGTAAGTTGGTCAATATTGTTATCATAACAGATTAAATGTACAAAATTGGTGATTTTTTGACAATTGAGTATGAATATTCAATGTTATATAAATCGCAAATTTACTGATATGGTGATAAATTTAGACTTGATTACTGTGCAAATACTTGAAATCACTTTAAACTTAGTATTTTAACTGTATTATTTACAAAAATATCGAATTTTTGTAGTTATAATTAATACAAAAAATCTACATTATTCAATATGATTTATTATAATTTACTAAATTTTCAACGTAATGAAATGTAATTGGATTATATTAAAAAAGCATTATATAAAAATTTATTAAATATTTAATTAATATATTAATTACGCTTAATTATTAGTCAATTACTATCATTTTTAATAATTTCAAAATTCAAACAATTTCAAATAATATTAAGAATGATTATAGAAAAAATATTGAATAATAAATTAAATTTGTTTACAATAGCATATATAATTTGAAGCTCATTGATTACATAAGTAATTATAGTTAATAGGAAATCAATCAATAAAAAATATTTCAGTATTTATATAATATCACTAAATACTAATTATGTCTGAAAATCATATGAGTTAACTTTATCCAAAAAACACTTGATCTAATTATAAGCCCAAGTATTCCAATATATATTAGTATTACATTTGAAGATACTCTAAGAAAATTTTTCAATTACTGTAATTTAATATTATAAAATCTATTTCAAAATATATTATATTAATATTTTTATTTATATATATAATCATACTAATATTAATTAATTAAAAATGTAATATATTAGTTCACAACATTTTGAAATATTTATTTCAATTAAACAATATGATATTTCACAATAACTTTCATTTAACAAAAATACATTACAAAAGAAACTAATTATCTGTAATCAAAAATCATTTTATTTTTTTTATAAAATTAGATGTTAACAGCAATCCAATATCAATATGATATTGAATATTTAATAAATAACTTCACACTTAATCATTAATGTGGTGAGTATTATTTGATAATTATCGAAAATATTAATTAATATTCTTTTTTTCACAATTTTCCAAGTATTCAAAAATTAGTTTATATAATATATTTGAAAATTTTACATAAAAATCAAAGTATAATGGATTCATTAGAGTTTTACAGATATGAATTTATCTAATTAATATCAATTTTTATTGAATAGAATTTATTTATAAATGTTTTTTTAAAAAAAATTTATATTTTTATCCTATATCCGAATTTCAACTACATCTAAAATTATATCAGGTTAAACTTAAAACTTTGTAACCAGCACCAATTAATGAAAATACCAAGTTAACAGATCTAATGATCCTCTCATTCAAAAGGTATGTTAAATCTAATAGCAATTTGATATTAAAGTGCGGTTATTGTTGAATAATATTATGATGCTTTATTTTATTTTTTTATGAATTAATTAAAAACAGAATTGTTTAAACTAAATTGGGATTCATAGTAATGTCGTTGCGAATATTGTGCTTAGGTAAGTTCAAATTGAACCAATTGTAAACTGTAGCTAACAAATTGTGATAGTCTGATGTCATGTTGGTCATTTGAGGTGATTGACTTTCGATATGGTGGGGCTTGAGATAGCGGTCGGTCAATTGCTGAACGTTGCGAACTTCCCAGTTGATTTCTGGGAATTTGGACTTGAGACCAGGAGAAACATTGACGTGAGAATCGGTATGGATTTCTTTGATGATGTTCCACCACTTGAGTACTTGAAGACCAATTTCGATGTTGGGCTTGGAATTGAGCTCGGGGTATATTTGGAAAGCTTCTTGGTTTTGGAGGTTCTTTTCGTAGACGAGCTGAGTGAGCTTGGAGTGAGGAATTTGCTTGATTCCAACTAAGTCTGAGAGGGTTAATGAAGTTCCGTGGATCGAGTATAAAATTGGATTGAGGAGGTAGAGACACATATTCAAATATTGCTTCCTCAGTTGATCGGATGTTAAGATGATCATGCCATCCATCATATGCATCAAGTCATCAGCTTCTAATTGAGAGTTAATGAGATTAAACTGATGGCTCAAAGAGTCGAAACCATAGTTGGGCAAAAAAGATGGTAAACTCTGTTGAATAGTATGAACAATGACCTTGAATTTTTCATAGATATCATCCTTGTTAGGAATAACTGGCATTGGATCGGGAACAGGCATTCTGACCATTTCATTGGAGCATACTTTCATATCTGAGTGCAATGATTGCTGACAGATGGTGTAAGCAGCATACCAAATACCTTCATAAGCGATGATTGGAGAGATAGGCTTGACGAGTAACTGAAGTAAAATGCCAGTATCTAAAGAGTTGTTCACCTTGATGATATCTTCCTTCTTAAAGTTAGCAATTTCGATATGTTCTGAGCCGATCATTTCAATAGCGTGATTTAAGATGACGTCAGCATCCTCTTCTTCAGTCCAATCGACAGTGTGACCAAGTTGAATCACTCGCTTCTTTAAATACCTCATCAATCTTCTGCAGTGGTCGAATTTCAACTCTTCATTATTATTCTTGAATAAAGTTAAGATCACAGCTAACAAATTGACTGGAGTAATGATTTGATTTTGCAAGTGCACGTTTCTGATCATCAACTCGCTGCAGTCGAGTAAATCGTTTTCGAATGCATTGCCAGCTTTTTCAACTCCATCAGAAATCGGAATAGGAGATCCAAAGTTGATATAGCCTGATCCAACTCTGGAGGGGATTTTGAGTCCGACTTTTTCTTTGGAATCAACGGGGTTGAGAGTACTCCAAGCTTGAATCAAATGATCTTGATCCAAAATCATCTCGTAGTTCATGGTTACAGGTACAATTGAGACTGGGCCATATTCTGAGCTGTTTTGAATTCTCTCAATCAATGCCAATAAAAGACTGTCGTTGCTATTTGTTAAATCATTTTGTCCTTGAGTAGGCGATGGATCTAGAAACAGGGCAATGGAGCCTCCCATTTTCAAGATCTGAGACAAATAAGTGATGATCATGGACTGGCGAATGGAAGCAGAACCAAGCTCGCTGTTGTTGAGAGGAGTTTTCTTCAAGATTGTAGATCTGTTCACAGCATGATAGCTGACCAAGTGATCGCTACCTTCGGCAATTGCTTGAGGTACAGGCAGATTATATTTATCTAATACATTGCATAAGATCAAACCATCCAATGATGAGAAATGAGTAGGAACATAGATAATCCTGGTGGGTTTATCCGATTCGGATAGGATTGTTTGCAATCTGATTAACTTAGCGCGATTTACAGAAAGGCTGGAAAAAGCTTGGTTTAAATAATGAGATACGATTTGGTGAATAGCATAAGAGTTGTAACCATTATTTGATCGACCAAATGCACCTTTTTCCAAAGTGGCAAGTCCTTTTAATAGTGCGCATTGAACTTCATATGGAGTTGCTCCTGTTTGGGAAGAGGCTAGTCGGATGCAACGTTTGATGTTTTCGTCATCTAGACTCTGTCGGATAATTTTGCGAATTACTAATTCGTCACCCTTAGGAGCTTTCATATTAGGTAATGGTGATGGAACCACTTGTTCGGTCTGAGGTAATGGCTGCACCTTTTTCAAAGTGCATTCCCATCCTGGAATCATGTCGGGCAATCTGATAGAATTAGCTTCGTTTAAGACAAAATAGTACATACCATAAACAAATTGGTATACGTATCTTTCCCAACTCATTTGCTTCAATTTTTCGATGGGAAAAGGTCTTGATTCCACGCGACCTTTAAATCCATCTAATTCCATAATGTAGTCGAGATTTTGAACATTGTCATCGTTAAAAGCCCAACTGTTGGTCATAAAGTGGTTGAAGCAATGATAAAGAAACTGAAGCTTCGTTTTGACAGCTTGAAGCTTCTTGGATTGTTTAGGATCTTTAAAAGCAGTGAGGAATGAGAGAAGGTCAAAGCGAATATGATTTCTGAAGGTTAATGCGGCGGAATTGGCTAATTCATATTGATATTTCTTAAAACTGGGAGGATAAATTTGCTTCTTGAGAGGAGGTAATTTGCCCCATCCTTTTACCACCCAACTACCAAATTCTACCCATTTAATTGGATTTGTATTAGAGGAGCAAGCATGGTAAATTGGTGGATACAGGGGAAGTTTAGAATCGGAGGGAGTTGAGGAATAATAAGGAAGAGTAAAATCAACACCTGGAGGTGACATAGCAGCACATGCTTTTACCATGATATGTGCAAGATAGTCAACAGGAACTAAATCAATAACATTTCCCATATCTCCTGGTATCGTATCTAATACACCGAGACCCATATATAACGCAACACCGTTACATGCGGAGACGCCATCAACCCATCCAGGCAAAGGATCATTAGCTGCACTTGTGACTACAGATGGTCGAACAATGCTGACTGGCCATGCACGTGTACCAATGCTTTGTTCCCTTTGTCTCATAAATTCAATCCACAAGAGAATACTGTGTTCCGTGAGTGACTTTGTAAATGAATATGTATTTGGATAAACTTTGAGAACCTTTTGTGTTAACTCATGAATTTCATCAGCGTCCATATTTGGAATGGAGTTGAGTAACTCTGAAACATCACCAATTTCCATAGGATATATTCTTTCCATGATTTTACCCTCAGGTAAATTAGCATTTGTATATGCCGTTGATACATGTTGAAAACCATCACAGCATTCTAGTTGATCACATAATTCGAGTACTGCCTGAGTTCCCGTTACATTTAAAAGATAAGATTTTGGTATCGTTTCGTTAAAGTCAACAGTAGCAGCACAATGAATGACGTAGTTGACTTTTTTCTTTAGTATTTCATAATCTGAACTGGAAATGCCGAGTTTAGGTTGAGAAATGTCGCCTTCAATAGGGATCACTTTAGAATGAACCATCTCCCAATATTCATCTCTCCCTATCGTGTCTTTAAGATTGGTGAAAATTTTATTTGCTAAAAGTTGATCTAATCTTTGTTGAATGGTGTTGGATTTGTTTGATCTAATTAATAAAAATATATGCTCAATATAGGGATAGTGATCTCTTAATATTAATTCCAATACAGCTTTACCCACAAACCCCGTAGCCCCCGTTATAAACACTGATTTACCGAATAAAAAAGAATCTTTCAAAGATAATTGATTATGCGACATTTTAATCAAAAATATATACAATAATAAAATTGTTTAAATCAAAGAATGAAAAAAGGATTAATTAAAAAAGGAAAACACTGAGGAAAAACGCAAGAGATGAGCTCTTATTTTATACTAACAGCATCTCCCTGCATTGAGGACTCAACCATATCAATACTAAGGTTTAAAACAGCGCCGATCCAATTTAACAACCCTGGATGGTAATTGTGGTCAATCTTTATTAATTCACTCTTTCAGCCCATTCCCCATTTGCACACTGCCTAATTACTTTCATGCCAGTATTCCATTGAGACATATGAGGTTCTGTCAATTTAGGATTATATCATTCAGATTTTTACAAATATTTGGATGATTTTTAGTTGCTATCATTCGTATTGACCATGGTGTACAAAAATTTTTAAAAATTTTCTTTATTTGTAATAACTTGTGGCTATTGTTTAATATAATTATTTATCTATTTTTACTTCTTTGCAAAAATTGTTTTATCCAAAACTTTCAGTTATGCCACATAAAACGCCTAACTGTCAATAGGCAAATATTATTCAATAAAGTTTGCAAACAACACGGAATCCAATATAAATCAAAAGATTATAAGATCAAGATCGGGATATTTTTCCAAACATTATCAAGGATTAAAGCATAATCAAATTTAATGTATATAGTATTAATAACCTGATTATTTTTGTAGCATAAATTAAATCTATATAAGTCAATTTACATGTTTTTTTTCATCTTTATATAGTTGCGTTATCCAATCAAATAAAATAATTCAAACCTGGTCAAGATTATTTATATTATAACTTTATTCATATTGGGGAAATAATCTCTAAATCTAATATAAAATTTCGTCTTGTTAAGTAAATTTTGTATTTATTTTGTTATTCGCCTCAAAATCAAAATTTAAACTCAAGTATTGTAATCTGAGATCAATAATTGAATATATGAGGCACTTACTTAAGCCAAACTATAGTATTTTATCAAATTTATCCCGACAATTTAAACTCAGTATTATTTTTATAGTATATTATAAGTTCGTTAATTTGATGATTTTGAGCTATTTTTATAAAACAATGAAATTGTAACGTTATTTAATTAGCAAGTGCAATGCTAATTTTATTAAAAGCAATTTGTACTTATTAATTTTAAACCTGGTGTTAGTTATAAATTTTTGATAAAATATTGTTAAATTGAATAAACAGTGAATTTTATAGAATTGGCTAGAAAATATTGTAGGTTTTAAATATTAATAATATTGAACATAAAATCTAATAAAATTTATCATACTTAAAATTCTAAATAAGTACCATTATATATAATCAAATGATTGTGTTATACCTTTGCATATTAAGCACTTTACTCAACCTCTGAATTGAATTTGTTTCACTTCAAAATTTGTAGTTGGCAACTGCTTGGAGGAATTTAAGTTATATCCCCCTAAACCAACTTTTTCGTGTCAAATAACCACAGTTTAACAGATACTACACTCTGAAAATTATTATTGTAAGATGTATAAGAACTTACGGTTGTTTTTTATTGATAATATTAAGATGTGAATATATTTTTATAATGATTTTGTAATGATTTGTGCTATCAAATCTATTATAATTCAATTTTTATAAATTTCGAAATTTGATTATAATCACAATATAATTATTTTATTGTCATCAATTACGGGATAAACTATCCCGAATTTTTGGTAATTTTTTTGATTATTTTATTATTTTATTACAAACTCATTATTTGATATATAATTCAAAAATAAGTTATATAAATTTAATATCATATTTTATAGCTAAAATATTGAAATATAATATAAAAATAAATGATTAATTATACCAAATCAAGTATATTAATTGGATTTAAATAAATGGTTAAAATATTTTGATTTCTTAATTCTGGATTTTAATTAAACTTGATCAAATAAAGAAAAAAAAACTAATGAAATTGTGAATATTTTTAAATTTAGTAGGTTTCAAATAGAATTTGAATAAATTTTATAATTTGAAATGTTTGCATTGAAGAAAATGAAAAGTTTTCTAAAGACATTTTGAGCTGATATCTGATTTTTAATATTTAATGTATACATCATTAATATAATATACGCTTTCTTTTTTATTTTATATTTATCTAAATTCTAATTGATACAACCTAAATACATGAGTAACCGAAACATAGTAAATATTTGAAATTGATTAATTTTCGGAATTGACTTATTCAATAGGATAAAAGGTAATAATACGTGAAATTGCAATATTGATATAAATTACTTTATATTGATCGCAGATTCAAATTATATAGTGTTAATATCTTATATCATTATATCAAATTTACAATAGGAATGAATATTATAACTAGTATCAATCATCAATACTTCATATTCCGATAAATAACTTCCATACATACAACTATGACATTTAGAAAACATTATTAATTGATCGTCAATACGTATCTAATATTTTTAAAACTAAATACATGTTTAATTAGCTGGTTTCATGATATTTGAGCCAGCTAACTGCATAAGCAGAACATTGAATTTTCATCCAATCATATTATTATGTATATTTTTGATATTTGAAATACGTATGATAATTCCAATTTACAATGTTTAAAATATTGAATTAGATATTTAAACTTGATATTGTTTTTATTTTAAAATTCAATTTTGAATTTAAAATTATATTTTTATATAATGACTCTTATGAAATATTCTAATTAAAAAATATAAAATTTATAGAGAAAATTAAAAATTTGTTATAGTTTATGTATATAATGCGATTGACGAATATATTAATTAATACTATATCTATTGTACCAAAGAATCAATCTTGTCAAATAACATATTTTACATATCACTGTATCTAGTAAAAATTTATTCTAATTTTATAATCGTTAATGTTATTAAGATTATTTAGTATGATCCTGCAAGCCTTGAAGATCTATTTACACAATTTATATTTTCTAACAGTGTTTTGTGATTTGATAAAAAAAAGTCATTTAATATAATAAATACTATTTATCTTACTTTTCTCTATAGTATTTTTTTCTAATAATAAGTTGAATAGATAATATATCCTTCTTTTGATTCCAAATTTAGAAATTATACGTTATAACATGATATACTATAAATCATACAATTTTTAAATAGATAATTTCAAAATAGTGACAAATCTAAGTTTAGTTAAATGATTTATGATGGCATAAATATTGGTAAAATGGCTAATTTAATATTATAAATATTCTATTTTTAAAATATGTGAGATAATGTATTCCTATAAAATATTCTTTCAAAATATACAATGGACATTCAAATAGATATAAATAAACTATAAATATTCGGTTAATTTAAATAACATATTTATTATCAAAACAAAAACAGATTGATTATTTTAATTCGGTAGATTATTGCCGAAAATTTTCAAGTGATACAAATATATGCCAAAACCTCAATAGTACGCAATCAAAATGTGTTACAAGCAGAAATTTAATTACATAATTGATAGCCTTTTAATGTAATTTGGTTCCAATCATCAATATTGCCAAAATAAATGAGAGTTTATTTAATTTATCCTCGTGTGCTAGTGCCAAATTTCAACAACAGATTGAATATAGTGATACCAGGTGGAAGTATTGGGTACTTTCACTATATTTAAGGGTTTTTAGATTATTTAAATTTATCTATTAAGAAAATTTGCGTATTTTGATGATCTCACGATTTTATTTTGCCGAATTATATTAATATTGTCATTGTATCAGCAAAATTTGATTATTAATGATTTTATATTAAAAAGTAAATTGGTCATGTTTTCATAAAGATTAATAAATTTAGATTCCAATTAATTTAATAAATATATTATTAAAATATCAACATCATTTGAATAATATAAAAATTGTAAAATATTTTTCTGACAATTGCATAATTATCTCAAAACTTGAATTCAAGATCCAAAGTTAAAAATCTTCTCATTTAATAGCATACACAGAACATTTTCAATATATAATTGGCAAATATCAAATAATTATTATTTATATCATCTTATTAAATTCTATTTTTATTTCGTCTTATCATCTAATTATATTTATGCATTTGGCTAAATAAAGAGAGATAATTCTTGTTAAACAAATATTTGATGTTTTGATTAAAATTTTATTTGGTAATTCAAAAAACTTAATATTAATTTTAATTGTAATTATACTCTTTATGATATAATTAATAAATTACATATTTATCATATTTGATCCAAATATCTATCCCGAAATTAATGTTAGAATTCATTGAATGATGATAAGGATATTAGATTAAATATTCAATACTGATATATAATGGCTATTAAATAAACACTTAAGCCAGCTAATAAAATCATGATATTAATGAAATTAATTATTATAATATTTCCAACTAATAAATACAACTATTAAAGTTTGGGTATTTTTATTTAATAGGCTAATATTGGTGAGAATTAAAATATGTTAATAATCAAAAATAAATCTTAAATCCCTATTTATAATAAAACTTGATATTTAATATAACACGATTTTTTTAAAATCAAATATAAATAAATATGAATACTTTTGCAAAAATTAAATCATGGTATAACTTTATATATCAAATTAAATATAATTTTAATTATATGATATATCAAAATAAATAAATAATATAAAATTAATACTTTTGTTAATAATTCCTAATTTTTTGCTAAATTATTGTTAACATTCTAATATTTAAAAACAATCCCTTTATTAAAGACTATAGTTTAATATTCCATAAACTATTTATATTTGTCTTTAAGGATGTTTTTTATAATTAAAATAATATAGGTAATAATTTACTTAATATATTAATTATATTAAATATGGTCATTTTTTTTCTATACTAAAAATTCTTATATCTTTAATTTTATATATTTTTCAGTTATTATATTATAAATATAATAGAACTATATGATAATACTAATATAAAATATAAAATACCTTAAATTTATAATAATAATAGTAATAATAATAATAATCAATATATCAATAAGTTTATTTAAATATTTAAATTAATTACCAAATTTAATTATGTCAAAATATATTGGATATTATTTATAAAAATTAAAAATTAATAAAGATAATATTTAAACTTTAAAATAATAATAATTTATAATGATGAAAAAATATTATTAAGATAATAAAAGAAAAAAAAGGAGTAAATTTAATAATTTAAAACCTTATATATAATTAAATTCAATTTAAAAATATAATTAATTTAAAATATTTAAAGCAATTATAGCTATAGAGCTATATTTAAGATTTTAACAGATTTGTAACTTATTTGATAAATTATTAATTAAAAATAATTTGGTTTAAATAATAAATATTAACCCTATTATTTAATGATTTATTTTACTTTATATAAAAACTATAACAATAAATATTTATTTATAAATTAAATACTTAATTATTAGAATAAATTAAAGAGATAATTTTGCCTAATACTCTGTAATATTTTTTATAAAGGGTTATATAATAGAATTAAAAATACATTATATAAAATGATTTAATATAAGATTTAATTTTTTTAATAATATTAAAAATAGTTTTTTAATATTAATTATTTTAATTTTTATTTAAGTTTTATTTAAATTGGATAATATTTATTTTATATTATTATTCATATTAAGTATTTTGTATTATATATATAATATAATATTAAAATCAATATTGAATTATAATAATATTTTTTATTATTATAATAAAAGGAATTAATTAGTTATTCATAGCGTGAATTTATTAAAAAAAACAAAAGATATGAAATTTAAATCTATGTCATTATTCTATATTTATTAAAAACTGATAATTTTATATTTCAAAACTATAATTTTTTTTCCTTAAAGATTTTTTTAAATAATAATATAATTAATAAAATATTGAAAATTTGATTATTATAAAATATATTAAGAGTATTTATTTAATTGATATTTAAATAAAAATCAGTAAATACATTAACCTGCAAAAGTGAGTTATAAAATCAAAAATATATATATTTTAATTAATAACTAAAACAATTGTATATATTAGATTACTTGAAACTATAATATATAATTAAGGTATATTATTTAATAATAGATAAATATATTTAGATATATTTAGTAAACTATTAGCAAAAATATTAACCCTTAATATTTAACCAAGGTGAGTTATAAAATCAAAAATATATATATTTTAATTAATAACTATAACAATTGTATATATTAGATTACTTGAAACTATAATATATAATTAAGGTATATTATTTAATAATAGATAAATATATTTAGATATATTTAGTAAACTATTAGCAAAAATATTAACCCTTAATATTTAACCAAGGTGAGTTATAAATTTGAAGGTTTTTGAGATAAGGGGATATATTTAACAATATATAACCATATCTTTTTTCTCTCTTTGCTATTATTTTATATAATATTTTATAGATATACTAAATTTTTTTTATTAGTACTATTATACTTAAATCCCTCTCTAAAAAAATCTACTTGTACATTAATTAACTTTATAAAAAAGGTAAATCAACTTGTGATATTGTTAGAATTACTAGTGTTAGCTAGTCTACTATTGTTAAAGTTGTTAAGAATAATAATAAAGAAACATTTAAACCTATACTTAAGTGTGTTAAAATTATAGATGAATATAATAAGAAGTATATTTGTAGGTTGGTTAGTACAGGCAAATATAATACTACTGTAGAAATACAGTAGGAACTACAAAACTATATAAGAATATTAGTTAGCACTAATATTATTATATATACTTTATATTAACATAGATACCATTTACATTTTAAGAAAAAACACCCCCAATTAAAAAAATCCTACTATAAAGCTAGGTAGGAGTTTAAATGCCACTACTAATGTTAAACTAAAACTAATTAGAGTAAGGTTATTTAGTCTAATGAAACAAAAATATACTTTAGTAGATTTGATAAAAAAGCTAGATACTTTAGAAAAGATGTAGAATTACTTTGTAACCATTATGTTAATTTTACCCAAAAGTATAATAGTGGGTTAATTATTATTTAGGGATGTATGTTGTCTTTAGGTGTAAAGTATCTTTGTAAAGTTAATAAAGGAATTAATGTTGAGATGTACTAAAGTATTTTAAACAATGAATTGAAAAAAACCATTAAATAATATAGGTTAAACAAATCTAATGTTATTTTCCAGTAAGATAATACCTCTTGTTATACTATAACTTTTACTACCAAATAACTTAAAAATAACAAGATAACAGTTATAAAGTAGTTTCTTTAATCTTTTAACTTTAATCTAATTAAACACCTTTGGGATTAGTTAAAAAAAGCTATTAAAGTTTTCCCACCAACAAAAAATTTAGATCAACTTTAAAAATATATTCAAAAAGTATAAAACAAGATTAACCCTTTTTAATATAAGAAGTTAGTTGATTCTATACCCCACAAACTTAAAGAAGTTAGAAAAGCTAAAGGTAGATACACTAGGTTTTAATTTTTTTTATCACCAAAAACCTACAAATTTATAACTCACCTTAGGTAAAATTTAAAGGTTTATATTTTAGCCAATTAATAGCTAAATATCATCATTTAATGATATATATAACTAATAAATATAATAGGTTTTAATTATTTAATTTAGGTTTATTTTATTAAATATTAATCAAGTTATTAGTAAAAATATAGGTGTTTTTGATTTTATGACTTACTTTTGTAGGTTAGTGTATATTCATTAAACAGAATATCAATAGAATTAGTTTGCTAAATTATAATAATTTTGAAATAATATTTTTTAACCCTAAGAGATTAATTTTAATAATATTTAATAATTAAGATAAAATATTATAAATATTAAACATTTATAAATTTGAATTTAAATTTAACATATATATAGCTAAATTTTAATAAATAATTTAATTAATTATCAATATATAATTTATAATTCAAATCAAATAAAATTATT
>JNEM01010708.1:0-25759 GCA_000697335.1 Conidiobolus incongruus B7586 | reverse complement strand
ATTAAATATAAAATCTATTTAAATTAATTTAATATAATTAATGAGTATTTTATATTAGAATAATTAAAAACTATTAAAATTAAATATAAATATATAATGGATTGATTAATATATTAAAAAACTAATATTTGATATTTTTATATAAATAATATTGGTTTAGGTAATTAATATGGCTTATTATATTTCCTCTTGATTTTTATTATTCCTGATATTTTTATCATTATTGTCTCTAATTTTAAGACTATATCTATCGATATATAATTGATATTATCTAATATAAAATCTAATATATCTATATTGACTCATTTGTTTATGAAGTTTAAATAAATTTTGTTTATATTTATATCATTCTGCCACATAATTACCACGCTATAAGCCAAGTTAGTTTTATATTAACTTTTCTTTTGCATTATAATTGCTATATTACCTACTATGCTTAAATAATAAAATAGAGATTCAAATTTATTATAGTTACTATAATGATATTCATTTAATAAATTTATATCAATATTTCAATCATTATATAGGATAAGAAGTTTCTATGATATAAATGAATTCTATTAAATATTAAATTACATGACCACTTTCCAATCAAATAAAAAATTATTTATAATCGTCAATATGTGTATTTTAAAAACTATGGTTCAAAATAATTTTAATTATATAAAGCAATTATAAAAAATAGTCACATTGGATATATACCACTTATAACTTAAAATATTTTTTCATTGTGTAAATATAAGTATTAAGACAATTTGTAACACTTCTTATCCACTTTTTTAAATAATTTCATTGATTCATCTTCTTGAGCTTAATATTTAGCAACTTTGGATTGAGAACCTTTAATTTTTTTAGTTTTGGCTCTTTCCCTCCTTTGGTTATATTTTTTTCAACTTATAAACTAAAAGAGTGCTGTATTAATCATTAATATATAGTAATAAATGATAAAGATCAAATTTTTTGGGAAATAATTTGCATAACCCATTAAATCATCATTAATGAATTTAAATTCTTGATTTGGTTCATTTATGTGATAAGCTTAGGTCTTTCCATTTTTAAGCACTGTTTGTCTAATCAAAGTTAAATAATCAAGTTGAATACGTTTATTTTTAAATTAGGTTAGGTACTAACCCTTCTATAACCATTATATTATACTCTTTCATTTATTTATTAGTATTATTAAAGTAATTTTATTCATATTTTGGTTATTTTTTTAGTTTGTTATTAAAATTTTAATTAAAATAATTAATCGTAAAATATTAGTTTAGAAAAAAATAATGACAAATTTTTAATTTCTAACTATTGAAACATATTATTAATTTTAAAAATTAAAATATATATAGAATATATAAGGGAATTAAAACTTTTAATATATATATTTATTTAAAATTATTTTAATATTATGATTTTTTAAAAATTTAACAATATATTTAATTTTTTAAATAACAATCACTTAAGATTTTTTATTTTATAATTATTATAACCTAAATATTAAAAATATATAATCAAAAAATATATTATTTAAGATTTAATAAAAATTGAAATATTAATTTCAATTTTTATTTTTATTTATATTATTTGTTTCATTAGTAAAATATAAATATATATTTAAAAACACATTTATAATATAATGTAAGAATTATCAATGTAATTAGATATTAATTAAGTAAGTTAATTATATTAATATACTCCTTTAAATTTATTATAAAATATAGAATAAATATTTATAATTTAGTAATAAGTTAAAAAGTCAAAGTAGCTATAGAAAAATAAATGGTATTAGAATATAACAATTAACAAAAGTTATTATATTCAATGACTATAATTGATTAGTCTCAAATTTTCATCTAATTTTTTAATTAAAAATAAAACAATATACCAAATTAAACTAAAATATTCTTTTTTAAAAAATAATAAAGAAGCCCTTTATTTATATATAGATATTAATAAATTAAATAGATTATATTCTTGTTTATTTCTTTTTTTATTTTCCAAGTTAAACTAATTTATTATATATCATAATTTATTTAAATAATATTATATATTGTGTTTTTTTAAATTTTGAATTTCTATTATCTTATGTAATAATTATATAATATAAAAACTTAAAATAATAAAAGATTTTCAATTTAAAAAATTAGTAAATTACTAACTACACTATATTCACTAAATTTTAACTTAAATAATTATAATTATATTAAGCAATTAAAAATATAAAAGAAAAAATTAATATAAATAAATTAAATTTGTTTAAACAAGATATAACTTTATTTTAAATTATATCATTTTTTAATTATTAACAGCCTATCAAAGTGTAACATAGAGCTATTAATAATAAACAAAAGTTTCGATTTTATTTTTTATATTAAATTTTAAGCATGATGTATTTATAATTTTATTCAATTATTACAACAATATTACCAATTTGCTTTTTATTAACTTATTTACTACCTATATTTTAATTTGATAAAATTTAAATCAATATAATAAATATTGATATACTATAATCATTGTTTTTTCTATCTGATTCTTTATTTTCAGCAATTTTATTCTTTTTTTAAAAATTAAATTTTTAACTTTTTAAGCTCTACTCCATTCTATTAAACTATACTTAATAATAATATTATTATATTAATAGAATAATAAACTATATAATATTTTTAGTAAAATTCCATTTATAACTAGTAATCTTGCAGGAATCGAAATCTTAAAATTATCTTGGTTATATTATTAACATTTTTATAAAAAATTATTAATTGAAAAATTATATTAAATACTATTTGAATTACCATGATTCTATTTTCCTAAATAAACTTATTCAAAATATTTCCCCCTTTTTATAACTTTTTAATTCATCATAATAATTATGATATCTTTTTTTAACAAATAAAGGAATTTGATTCTAGTAAAATAATCTAATTGAGAAAATTTTTTTGAAATTGTATATGTGTTTATTATATGAATTGATCATAAATTACTTTCAACATGATTAGATTTGATTTATTTTAATAACTTTTTGAATCACTCACGATGAATTATTTTAGTTTTATAATTATGAAATTCAAGTGATTGTGGTTTTAATTTATGTTTATATATTGAGATTATAATACTTTAGAAAATTATTCACCATATTAATCTTGTTTGAAACTAGTGTATATTTTAAATAAGTCAGAGCATAATATTAATTTTAAAATCAATCAAATTAAAATTAACACAATAATATATTAATCATCAAAAATCTATATGATAAATGAATAAATGTATTTGATTAAGAAAGATATTATCAAAATCAATATATTAATTGAAATAATAATTTATTAAAAATGACAAAATTTGATGAAAATCAAAAAATTATTGTTTAGTATTCATGACAACGGTAATACCTGTTTGAGCTTCGGTAGAAGGCTTGCTAGCTAAAGATTCGTCCAAAGTAGAAACGATGGAGATTTCTTCACTTCCCTTAATCAAAGATTGGATAAGTTGCTTTTGCTCGGTCAAAAGTTTCAAAGAAGCATCGTTGGCGACGATAGTTAAGAGAGCACCTTTAAGAACGCTGTTATCGGCCATAAGTGATCTTGAAGCTTTGACAACGTTGTAAGCAATATCGAATTCGGCTTCAGTTTCGGCACTGGCAAAGAGTTCATTGGCAAGAGGGTACTTGGCAATACAGATGGATTCAGCCTTAGTTTCTTTGATGTGAGGAAGTCTCTGCCACAATTCTTCAGTTAAGAAAGGCATGAAGGGATGGAGAAGTCTCAAACCGTTATCCAAACAGATGTATAAGGTTTCTTGAATAGATTGACGAGCTGAAGCAGCTTCGGCAGAGGTATCAGTGAGAACAGGCTTCATAGCTTCCAAGAAAACGTCACAGAGTTCATATAACCAAAAGTTGTAGACAGCGTTGGTAGCATTCATGAAGTTACGTTCAGCGAGAGCTTGGTTGGTTTCAATGACAGCTTGGTTCAATTTGTGGAGGATCCATTTTTCAACCAAAGATTCCTTACCAGTAGGGTTGGCATTGGCACGAGGAGTGAAGTTGGAATCTAACTTCAATAAAGCAAAACGGGTAGCATTCCAGAGCTTGTTACAGAATTTACGGTAACCGTGAACACGTTGAATATCCAAGTTAATATCGCGACCACCAGAAGTGTAGGCACAGAGAGCGAAACGGAGGGCATCAGTACCACATTCGGGGATACCCTTGGGGAAGTCAGCCTTTTGACCTTTAGTAGCTTTTTCAATTTCTCTAGGGTCCAAGTTTCCTAGAGTCAATTTGTGATGAAGTTCTTCAAGGGTGATACCTTCAATGACATCCACGGGATCAATAACGTTTCCTAAAGACTTACTCATCTTACGACCATGAGCATCACGAATCATAGCATGACAGAAGACTTCAGAGAAAGGAATCTTGCCGGTTAACTTGATACCTAACATGACCATTCTAGCAACCCAGAAGAATAAAATATCCCAACCAGTTTCCAAAAGAGAAGTAGGGTAGAATTTTTCGAAATCGGGAGTCTTTTCGGGCCATCCAAGGATAGAGAAAGGCCACAAACCAGAACTGAACCAAGTATCGAGGACATCTTCATCTTGTTCCAAGGTGAAAGTCTTACCAGCAAATTTGGTTTCAGCTTTAGATCTGGCTTCTTCTTCGGTTCTGCCGGAAATCCAGAATTCACCATCATCTTTATTTTGATCTTGTCCTTCGATATTGACGAAGTAGACAGGGCAACGGTGGCCCCACCATAATTGACGAGAGATACACCAGTCTTGGATGTTTTCGAGCCACTTAAACCATTGTCTTTCAGAAAGTTTGGGAGAAATGCTGATTTCACCAGATTCGACAGCCTTGATAGCATCACCAGCCAAAGCCTTACAATTGACCCACCATTGGGGCTTGAGAACGGGTTCAATGATATCATTAGACTTAGAGCAGAGAGGGACAGTCATTGGGTTATCCTTAGATTCGATGTAGAGACCCAAGGCCTTTAGATCTTCAATGATCTTGTTACGGACATGGAAACGCTTCATACCTTGGTAAGGAGCACCATTTTCATTGAAGGTACCATCATCGTTCAAAATGTTGATGAAGGGGAGATTATGACGCTTACCAACTTCATAATCGTTAAAATCATGAGCAGGAGTAATCTTGACAGCACCAGTACCAAAGGCCATATCAACGGCGATATCGTCCAAGACAATGGGAATTCTTCTCTTATTGAAAGGATGGATGACATATTTACCATGGAGATGAGTGTAGCGTTCATCCTTAGGATGAATAGCAATAGCAGTATCACCAAGCATAGTTTCAATACGAGTAGTGGCAACAATAATCTTTTCATCAGAATCTTCAACAGGATAAGCAAAAGAGTGGATGACACCAAATTCGAATTGTTCTTTGGGATCATAACCAGGAACAGATAAGAGGGTTCTACCAGTCAATTCCTTGTTTTCGACTTCCAAGTTGGATAAGGTGGTATTAAGCTTAACACACCAGTTGACTAATCTGTTGGAACGGTAGATAATACCTTCTTCGTGTAATCTGACGAAACATTCAACGACAGCCTTGCTCAAAGATTCATCCATGGTGAATCTAGCTCTATCCCAATCGTAAGAGCCACCGAGTCTCTTCAATTGAGTGTAAATTCTATCACCATATTCTTTTTTCCATTCCCAAACCTTTTCAATGAACTTTTCACGACCAAGATCATGTCTAGTTTGTTGACCATTCTTCCACAAAGTCTTTTCAACGACGGATTGAGTAGAAAGACCAGCATGGTCACAACCAGGGTTAAATAAAACGGTCTTACCCAACATACGGTTCCAACGAACCAAAGTATCTTGAATGGCAACAGTTAAACCGTGTCCAATGTGTAAGGAACCAGTAATGTTTGGAGGGGGAGCGGGAACAACGAAAACACCTTCGGGGGAGATATTTCCTTTTTCGTCCAACTTAGGGCTGAAGAATTTTTGCTTGACCCACCATGAATACCAAGCGGATTCAACATATTTGGGATTGTAACTTGAAGGGAATTCACCGGTGGTATCTAATCATTGTAGTTATTATTAAATTAAAGAAGAAAATTTAATTTTAATAAAATTACTTTTCTTTTCACCTTCAGGAGTAGTATCAACATATTCAGCTTCTTGAGCCTTGGCTTCCTTTTGCTTCTTTTCAGCTTTTTTACTGGGACCCTGAAATTAAAAATTAATGTTAGGAATTTCTAAATATTTAAATAAAATAATTACTTGAGCTTGTTTAGCAGCTTGAGCAGCCTTCTTAGCAGCGAATTTGGCCAATTTTTCTTCTTGAGCCTTCTTCTTAGCTTCTAATTTAGCCAAACGCTTAGCTTCCTTTTCAGGATCGACGGGAGCAGCATTAGCTTTGGGGTCTAATTGGACATTTTCTAACTTTTGATTGAGTTGATCAATTTGCTCTGGATTAGACATGGTTTAAAATATCAATTTTATCTTATCTAAATTATTGGCATTAGATATCAGATCAAAATAGATTTTTATATTTAAGATGATTAACCCTATTGTTTTAATTTTTTGAAACTATATATAATTAATTATATAGGATTATAAAAGCTTACAAAATCAAATTGATAAAGGATGATATGATCTATTAATTTAGACTGAAATTATCAATTTAAATCATTCTATCCAAAACTTTAAACTATGGGATAACTTTCATATTCTTAATACTCTGTTCTCGAACTTTGAATTTTGATTAAATATTAGATTCTCAATAAATATCATACCTTAAAACAGACAGACGAATTTGAAAAACAGTATTAATGATAAAAATCTTGTCTTAAATACTAATGTATACATCAAAAAAAATTTGGAAATGATAAGGTCATTACTCGATTAGGAAATATCAATATCAAACTATTATTTTTTATCCAAAAAATTAACCATAGATATTCAACAATTAAGGAAACTAATTAACATATAATGATTATTATTTATATTATTGATTTTTAACATTGAATATGTTTATTTTGTTATGTTTTTGGTTAAAACATTATTATATTGACTTTTCAGATTAACTAGCATTTATTCAATAAAATTGTAAAAATATTTCTAAATCATTTAGTTAATTAATATTACAAAAAACAGGATTTATATAATGATCAATTAATTAAAATTACTAAAATACATTGAGAGATAGATATATTAGAAAAGTGTACAATATTAATTCATGAATAACCCATTTCTTTACCGACCATGATCCAGGACTTCAGCTCTCGAAATACTAATGAAAGATCCAAATAATTAGATCAAGAGATAATAATATTCTTTATATATATTACATCAATTAGAGAATAGTTGACATTGGTTTTTGGTTTGACAATGTATAATAAAATTAATAAGAAACCTCAATTGCTTTTACCGTTCCTGATCTCAAGTTAGATAATATAAATTTAAAATATATAACAATTGTTATGCTATAATTTGGTTTAATTTAGCATATTAACTCCTTCAATGTAATGATTGAATATTACTTTATTAAGATTGTAAAATCTCAAGTTTTGACCAATAATGACTTTATATATTACAGGGTTAAATAGGCTTTAAGAAATTTTTTAACTCGAATTTTAATATCATTTTTTATTTTTAGTTGTCATAATTTGGATAGTATAACTTTGTCTGGAAAAATGTCAAAACTGTTATCAGTAAAACGATTGAATTATTGTTTGCTCATATTTAAATTTTAAAATACTAGTAATATTTAATGGTTGACTTTACTTGAATCATATATAAAGTTTTAAAAATACTTATATATTACTATAGTACTTTTTCATTTTATTGAATTTATATTTATTTAATGTATATTTCTGTGTTTAAAACATTTTATTTTCAATTACATTTCAAAATTTAATTTTATACATCAAACTTTGGCTATTTTACACAAAAACATTATCAAGTGATAAAATACTTATATATAATTACATATAACAAATATTAGGTGAAGATTATATTTGAAATATAATTAAATTAATATATATATATATTAATCAACCAATATTTCATCTTAATTAAATATATAAAATTTGTATATTTATTTTTAAATCATATTCTGATGCAATTATAAAAAATATTAATATATTTTTTGAAACTTGAAAATAATATAAAAATAAAATAAAATAAAATAAAATTAAAAGTTCTAATATAATTTATTAAAATTTCTAATATATTTAAAATATATATATAATGATATTTGAAAATATTATATATATTGACTATATATTTCAATTTTCAATTTACTAAATTTTATGGATACTTCACATATTAAGATATTTTGTAAATATATAAGCTAATCATAATACAATCAACATATGTGAAAATTTCATATTATTTATTATATATTAGACCATACTCTTAATTAGTATATGATTAAGATTATAATATTAATCATACTATAAAAGTTATATAAAACTTAAATTACTCATTAATAAATGGAATTGACTTGATTTTGAAATAAATGAAAAGTATTGAAAGATAATAAAATAATAATTATTAATAAAATCTATATACTGATTTAAATAACACAAAAAAATAAGAATTACTACTTTGAAGTAGTGATAATTTAGATTTAAATAATCTTTTAATTGAACATAATTTTTTAATTTTCAAATAAATCAAGTTTTATTCAAATATGATTATAATAACAATGTGATATAACAATGATTATAAATTGATCAGTAGTCTTTTATGTCTAAGATTCAGTGTATAATTTAAAAATATTTAATTTCCTCATTTTGCTTTAAAGTTAATATTTAATCAATATACTGTTTTTTATGCTTGATAGATGATTATTGGATAATATATAACTCTATATAAGTTTATAATGGTTGAAAACTTATAATAAAATGGACGTTAGTTTGAATTAAAATTAATAATTAGTAAATTAATTGTGCTATAATAAATGTTATTTCATCAAATTTTAAGCCAGGAAAATGACTATTAGTTAAGTAATTGAAATAAACACAGTTCCATGTTAAGGTGTTAAATTTGATACATAAATTTTGTAAAAAATGTCATCATTAATATTATATTAAAAATATTTTATAAGTTGAAATTTCAAAATTTTCTTTAATATTAATTAACCCTTATCGATGTATATACAGATTTATTATCCAACTATAAAATAATATCTGAAGGTTTGAATATAATTAGTATAGTTGATAAGTATGGATATATAGATTCACTCCGTTATTTTGTCATGTAAGTAATATTTTATTAACCAAAATACAATTTTTCATGATTGATTATATTTATTTTTTAACATTCTAATAATCAATCTAAATAAATATTTAATAAACCTTGAAAATAATTCAAAATTCAAATAACTGTTATGTATCACAATTGTCTAATTAATATCAAGTCATAATGAACCCAAGTCTAAAAGTTTCTTTTAGCAACAATTAACTTAAAAACTTTTCAAATGGTAATTTTAAAACTTATATTCCCAAATCAGAATATCAACCAGTTTTCATCATAATCTGAAACGTATTCCAGCCCCAATTATTTGTACTTTTAGTTTAAAGATATTTATTAATTGATATAAATAAGGAGACACAAGTATCCAATAAATTTAAACTGGTTCCTAAATTATATTTATAGAATAATTTTTTCAAAAATTATGTTTACTCTTTTTTCTTTTAATAATTTTGATAAAGATGAATAATCAGAATATGAGTATAAGTAAATAATAGAATCGTTTGAAATATTGAATCAATACTAATATTTGAAATATTAGCATTATTTGGAGTTATTCAATTAGATACTACTATAAAATGGATAATTACCGTAGTTATCATCAGCTTAACTTCTGTAGCAGAAAGATTATTAAGTTTAGTATTAGACAGATTTCATTATAGGTACCGATATTATTAAATATTATAAATATAATACTTATATTCTGTTTTAGTAAAAGTTTTCAATCAAAAGAATATCTATTTAAAATGTTATTATTTGGTTTAACTACCCTGATTCGATATTTATTAATGTTAGCAGTTATGAATTATTCTGTTATTTTAATTACTACAACGGTAACTATAAATTATATAGAGTTATATTTTGTTAATTAATATTTGTTAAAGGTTATTTCTTTAACAATTGGCCAAACTATTTCAGAAATATTAAAAAATAGGTTAGTATTTATAATATGGGTATATTATTATATTTTGATTTTAATAAGGTGTTTAGATGGGGCAATTCAGCTCGAATTGACGAAGGAGATGCTGAATTACCTTTAAACGAATCATTTAATAAGTAAGTTATCCTTTTACAAATAAAAAATCATAATAATTTTACAATAATCAAGCTATCTATTATATTATAAATAATTTATATAATCAATTTGTCAACTTAATAATAACCGATAAATTATGAATAACTTAATGAATATTGAATCAATAATAAGCAATACTATAATATAATAATAAATTGTGTAACATTAATATATTTATTAAATAATTAATTTTGGATATTATTTAAAATAGTAGCCTTCAATTGAGTAATTTTATCAAATTGATTAATTAGCTTATTTAAAGGATGATTGATATCGAATAAGTTGTTAATTAAAAATAAAATAGAAAATAATGTTATATCCAATTCGTTAGGTAAACTATAATTAAAGTTAATAACTATGGATATGATATAAAATGATAGATTTACCTTGAATTTGAGAAATATTCGCCTTGTAAAATGGTATTGAGTTGATTTAAAATCAATTCAATATCTGTCAAAATCTATTTAAAAAATATACATTAATTACTATTTTAATAAAAAATAAAATGTTTTACATCATCATGGCTCAAATTAGATAATCTTTCACTAATCTTTTGCAAGGCATCGTTTTGATATTGTTTGGATAAGGATTGATTTAAGGGGAATGGTTGATCTTTAAACCAATTGTTCTTTAAAATAGAATCATAACCATCGGTAACGATGAAGTAATCCTAGATAATATTTAATAATTATAAACAAATAAAAATAATTATGATAATTTACAAGTCCTAATCCCAATTTTTGTTCTACTAAATAAACTAAACTGAAATCATCTAAGTTCAGATTCTAAAATATGATAAAAATCCATTAATATTGTTATAAATTAATATATTACAAATTATAAATACCTTATTAAATTTTAACAAATCATCCATCTCTTTAAGGATTAAAGGTTCTCCTTTAGGATTTAATAAAAATGGTAGCCTGCCTGTATTTCATTATTTTAGCTCAGACTATTACTAATAAATATTATAAAGATAATAATTACCAATTGGTGACATTAATTGACTGTTAGCAATTTTAATATTAACATTTTCTTGAGGATAAAAATGCAAATAAATCTAAATGCAATAAATTAAAACCATTGGTAAATTTATACTATAAGATAATTTACTTGATATTTGAGACTTTGCCACTCTCTAGAATATTTCAATTCATTGCTAATATAAGGAGCAATAAATAGAGTAGAAGTAGTTGATTTGGTAGAGGTGCTGGAAGATGGGTGAATAATTAATGGAAATTTATTTGGGATAGTTTTAATGGATTCGGGTAATAAATTTGATAACATCTTTTAATTTATTCGTATTTGATTTTATCATTAATAAAAAACTATATTAACATATCAAATAATTTAAATAATTATCCATTTGAAAAAATAATTATGGGATATAAGAAATGGAAAAATCCATTATATTTAATATTAAATTAATAAATTCGCTCAATATTAGATAAACACTTCTTTAAAATATTCAATTCATTAATTCTACAAATTATACCAAAATATTCTATATAATTTCTATCATTATTAAACTAAATAAAACAATATTAATATTTGATTTAATAGTCAATATTAGTAGTATTTACCTTTGATTTTAATTCGTCGAACTCTTTTAACAAATTCGAATCAATTTTAATCTCTTTTAGATCATTCTCTATTAAAAATTTAATCAAGTTGATAGCTTGTCTATGTTCATTAGAAATGGTTAGTTTTCTTTTCTTTTTAGATGGTGTAGTATCTTCAAAACTGGAAGAGAGTGGAAATTGGTTTATAATTTCATTGAAATGGTGTAAAAGTTCATCGGAATCTTCAGACGTGTCGAAGATGCATTCTTCAGAAAATATTGCGTGGAGTAGGCAGATTAAACTCTTAGAGAATCGGCCGTTGAATTCAATGCCATATTTCACTTTTTCAATGAGATTTTTGATTTCACCTTCGTCTTCATGAAATTCGTCTTCTTCCATTTGAGAATCGGTTTCAGAAGTGTCTTCATCAATTACATCCCTATCAATATCGGAGTGAACAGATTCTAAATCAGAAGTATTGATTTCTATTTCATCTTCTTGATCTATATCATCATCATCATTGTCGTCGATTTCATCTTCATCTTCAGCCTCGCTTTCGTTATCCTCAGGAATCAAGTGAGGAGCAATTAAAGGGAACAAATGGGGAGACCAATTTAAAAACTTTTCAATTCTCTCTTCCACAAGCTCTGGCTTTAATTTGGTGAGTTTACAAACGGATTGTCCCAATTTGGTTAAATCGAAGTAGATGATATCGAAAGGATTTTCAGGAACGCTAAAACCGTATCTGGTCAATAAATAATCGTTTGGTAAGCCTTCGCCATAAGTGTTAAAGACTTCTTCGCCCTTCTTGGCAGGCCTTACAACTCTCATTTCCATCATATAATCGTTGATTTCATCGTCTTGGTCTTTTTTGATTTCATCGTCTTTGGATTGAGCTTGGTTATTGTCAGGAGATATAATATCCAAAAGAGGCGGAATATCATAATCTTTAAATACTTCTTCAGTAGGAATTGGTTCTTCATCATCCAATTCTTCCAATTGGTCGTAGTGAGCGCAAGTGCCATTACTGCCACAATAGGGACATACGTCATTATCGCATTCAATATGAACATTTTCAGCAGTGATGTGATGATTGAAAAGATCAGCTAAAGGTACCATAGCTCTACCATGAAAGTTATCTACATCAAAAGCTCTAGAAGAGATCCAAGATGTAACTTTAGTATAAACATCATAATTAAAGTATTCATCCTTAAAAATTTCTCTATTAGCTTTAATAAATGGCTGAACGATAGTTTCGTAATCCTCCTTCAATTCCTCTGTCAATTTGATTAATGTATTCAACACTCGAGTACCCTTCAAAGTTTCCAGTTGCTTTTCATTCCAGAATAATGGTAAAGGTTCATATTCGGGTAATGAATTTAAATAAGCGTACCATGGTGACTTTTCTTGCATTTGGATTTCGAACATGATAGTTAGGGCCAATCCAACACCTCCACCGATTTCGTTATCTTCTAATAAATTACTTAAACCTCCCGATTGACAACTTAATATACTGGTTTTGGGAATTTTACAAACTATTATTTTAAAAAAATTAATTATATTATTAAAATTAATAAATTTCAATATTAATTATTACCAACTTCATCTTCTTCAATATCAGACTTAGCACGAACATAAAATGATTCGTCCTTAGTATTCTGGTGATTTACGACAATTTCTAATAAGTCAGTATTAAACCATATATTTTCA
Source organism: Conidiobolus incongruus B7586 (assembly GCA_000697335.1). Taxonomy (NCBI): domain Eukaryota; kingdom Fungi; phylum Entomophthoromycota; class Entomophthoromycetes; order Entomophthorales; family Conidiobolaceae; genus Conidiobolus; species Conidiobolus incongruus. The sequence continues at coordinate 12,184 of JNEM01010708.1, read as the reverse complement.
GATTTGAACCATTTTATTAAATTGTTTAATTTTATTGATTCGCTATATTCTTTAAATTCTGACATCTTTTTTCATATATTATTAAAAATAATTTTAAAATGAATGGTCAATTTATTTAGCTGCTGATTTAATGATTTTGGGATTGTGGGATTTGTTAGCAGTATGACAACTATATTTCAAAATCTAATTAACTACAATGATAAAAATGAATAAATTCGATTAAAACAAATATAATGAATTATAAATTAATAGATTTTTGATGTTGGTATGCTTTTCGTATTACCATCCAATATATTAATTAAAATGATAAAAATTTGAATTATATTCAAACCGAATATTATTACAAGAGTTGAATTGTTGAATCCTATACTAAAATAAATTATTTTTGATTCAAGTTATGTACCTTAAAGAAATTAGAATTAAGATGTAAATTAGAATGAAATTGACTGTTATCAATTCTTATTAATTGAAATTATAAATATCATAATGAAAATCCATATGAAAAGATATTCGGATCAATAATTTAGCAATAACAATTTCATTATTTTAGAATAATTCAAATATCATTAGTTGGTAAAAATATATTAAAAACAAAAGACTAATTATTAAGTATATTACAGTAGCAAATAAGTCAACCTATGCCTAAAATTTATAGTTAATTTATATTTTTAGAAGTTATATTTCATTTAATTGATTAAAGGACTTTTGGAAATAGAAGATAAAAGAGAGAGAGAGATTGGAATTAACGATCAACTTCACCAAATACTAAATCACTAGTACCGACAATTGTGACAACATCAGCTAAAGTGTGACCTCTGGCTAACTCGTCCATAGCAGCCAAGTGAGCGAAACCAGGGGCCTTGATATGGCAACGGTAAGGGCGATTGGAACCATCAGAAACAATGTAGACCCCGAATTCGCCCTTAGGAGCTTCGATAGCAGTGTAGGTTTCACCCTTAGGGACGTGGAAACCTTCAGAGTATAATTTAAAGTGATGGATCAAAGCTTCCATACTTTCTTTCATGGTAGCACGAGGAGGAGGGACAATCTTGGCATCATCAACCTTGACAGGACCTTCAGGCATCTTGTTGAGACATTGGTTGATAATACGGATAGATTGACGCATTTCTTCAACACGAATCAAGAAACGATCGTAACAATCACCAGTAGTACCAACAGGGACGTCGAATTCGACTTGATCGTAGGCATCATAAGGAGCTTCCTTACGGATATCCCAGGGGATACCAGAACCACGCAACATAGGACCAGAGAAACCCCAATCTAAGGCCTTTTGAGCGCTGACTTTACCGACTTCAGTTAAACGGTTGATCCAAATTCTGTTTCCAGAAAGCAATTCTTCAACTTCATCTAAGCGAGAAGGGTAGTTTTCGGCCCACTTGTAAATATCTTCCAACAAGTTGATAGGAAGGTCTAAGGCGACACCACCAGGCCTGACATAGGCAGCATGCATACGAGCACCAGAAACACGTTCATAGAATTCCATCATGCGTTCACGTTCTTCGAATAACCATAAAAGAGGAGTGGTAGCACCAACGTCAAGAGCGTGAGAACCGACAGCCATACAGTGATTTAAAATACGGGTGATCTCAGCAAACATAGTACGGATCCATTTGGCACGTTCAGGACATTCAATATTTAATAATTTTTCAACGGCCAAGGAATAACATTGTTCGTTGGTCATCATAGAAACGTAATCCAGACGATCAAAATAAGGTAAAGCTTGCATGTAAGTCTTATACTCACATAACTTTTCAGTACCACGATGAAGTAATCCGACGTGAGGATCGGCACGTAAAATTTCTTCACCACTTAATTCTAAAATTAAACGCAACACACCGTGAGCAGCAGGATGTTGAGGACCAAAGTTAATAGTGAAATTTCTCAATTTGGTATCATCAAAATCGTTAACCTCTACAAAATTAAGAGTTAATAATTTGTTTTAGTAATAATGAAAATAATTGAATTTAATGGGTTAATTCAATATAGAGATTTTGATTAAAAAAATTTTAAGATTTAAAAACTAATCATTACCAACATAAGGAGCGGTGTCTTCATCACCAGACCAAGGTAAAGGACGAGTAGCAGCAGCTAAAGCGGGGTTGATTTTCTTTTTATGAACATGAGGATTGGCAGTTGCCATAGATCTGGCAATGTTCAAGTTGTTGAAACCGAAGTTTTTAATTGAAGAAGTGCTGCGAAGTAAGCTTTTAGAAAGTAAAAATCTTGAGGCCATTTTTGAAGTTGATTATGATAATTCAGAAAAGTTCCAGTAAGGGCAAACAATCAAGCTGAAAGCGATAGTTACAAACAATATAAAAGAATAAGGATTAATTTGTATATTATCAGCTGGTTGATGATTGTATTATAAATATTTCAAACTAGAATCAACGTTTTACGATAAAGATTCCAGTCAAACTAATTATTATAATGATTAGATCTTATCAATTAAAAATATGGTATTAATTTATTTCATCATTCATCATAAAAATTTCATCCTTTCCTTTTTTGTACATTTTATTACCTCAATTTTATTTTGATCAAATTTATACTATTTACTTATACTATTTTTATTATAAATATTGTTACTTCAAATTATAAAGATAGAGTATTTTTTATTACTTGTATTATGAAAAAATATACTTAAATTACCTGGCAATATATTATTTTTAAATTAATGACAAAAAATTTTAAAAATACAAAATATTTAATTGCTTGAATTTATATATTATAGTGTTAAAATATAGACATATAAAATAATTAAGATGTTTATAATAATGTTTAATGTATTATATTACAAAACTTTGTTCCTTAATATTTTTTCAAGAAGCTTATAAATCATAATTGCATTACAAAGTATTAGAACAGTGTAAAATTTTTCTATTAGAAAAGCAATGAATATAAAAATTCATTTTATAATATATTAAAAATTGTTATTATGTTTAATTGATAAAATTAAGATTTTGACATATGTATAATATGATATATTTTTTAAGTTTTTGTTTTTTGGATATAACATTTTGTATAGCTTGAGCCCAGATTTAGATAAACCTATATTAGAATTAATATATTTTTGAGTTTTTCGTATTTGAATAATGAGATAAATAATAATGATATATTGTTTTAAGATAATATATATAGCTTTTACCTTTATTGACTGAAGCGTTATTATACTTATTAATAATAGAATGCCAATTGAACATATGAGCATTCAGCTTTGTCAAATAAATACTGTAAATTGAAATAATGATTATATTTAAATTTTTTTATAAATTTAATATATAATCATGTGATGTATTTTGATATATATTTTATAATGAATATATTATTACAATATTGATTGTGATTTTTGATAATGCCGATAATTATTAAGCATGCTGAGATTAAATATTGAAATTCAACTTGTAATTTGGTAACAATTGTGTACTCTATCAATCAGAATTTCTTAATGTCTCATTAATTTTTAATATCTAAATGACTGTATAAAAGCCTCAATTATATTGAATTTTCCTTCAAGTTTATATCAAATATATATTTATATGGTTTATTATTTATATTTCAATATTCAAACACTTTTTTTAAACCCCAAATAATTCTTGGTGTTTCAAGTAATCGTGAAAACGTATAAATTAATTTGTATATACTTCAAATGCTCAAGAAAAACACAAATATTATATATTTTACCAAAAAATACTAAAATATTTAAATATATTTCTATATTATATCAATCTCAAGTATCACACGATATCAAAAAAGTATTTTCATATTTACAAAATTCAAATAATAGTGGATCTACATTGAATTCACAATCTTTCAACTTTATTTAAAAATACTATGTCATATTACAAACTTGCTAAATTTCATTACAAATAATAAAAATAATGGTATAATCATATATCTAAAGCATAATTAATAATTGTATATTTTTATATTATATGTTTGATTTATTTAATGTTCATATATAACCTATATCATTTTTTTATACTTTAGTACAAGTTGTTAATAATATTTTGAATAACCTTGCTAATTTCTAATATATTCCATGCTTGGAAGTATGATTTTTAAAATATATTTCATTCAAGTTATAAATTTTTTTCGATATTATAAACAAATGTTCATTGAATTATATTGAAGTTTGTTTTAGGTAATTTTACAATTCTTATTAAATATGAAAATATTTAGCCAATATTTGATCGAATATGCAAATATCTGATTATTAAAATATATTCAAATTATAATTGATATCAATATATCAAAATTAAATATTATATATGTACTAAATTCAAAAATTAAGAGTTATTTTAAATAGAAATTTGACGCCCTTTAGACCAAATAAATGGAATACTTTAAAATTTCCCTAGTTTCAAGCAACATGATACAAAAATAATACTGGATCGTTAATTAATCCCATGAATTTAATTATTTAATCAAAGTATTTATTCAATTGACTATTTAATTAGTTTATTCAAGATTACAAAGTTACTAAATTCAATTCAATTAAGAGTTAAAATAGGCTAATTAAATAATTAAATTTACCATTTATTAAACACACTCAATATCATGGAAGAGAACGACATTTCCTCAAGCCCTTTGTCATCCATTTTATCTTCTTTAACTTCACTCGGGTCAAGCCCTCCTCCCTCCCCTGAACTTCTCCCTCTTCAGTCACAAGCTAAAATGGAATCCCCTGCTTCCAACCTGAAATCGCCAACGAAACAATCTAAAAGGCTCAAGCGTCCAGTGAAACCTACCGTCTCAGTCAACGACCTTTTAACGGATTATAGTCATTGGGACTTTCGCTTAGGTAACATGACAATTGACCAAGCCAACAAAATTCTGGAGGTAGAAGACGAAGAGGAAGAAGATTCTGATGACTATATCTCAAGGCAAGACTTTATTAAACGGAGTTATGAGTAAGTATATTATATTATTAAATTCAAATTTTATAGTTTTTTAAACCATTTCACAGATTAGAAAAAGAAATAGAAAATTTAATTTCCAAGCAATTACCTAGCTCCCTTAAAAAACCCACCTTATCCGATGCTGAAATCCTTTCAAACCAACTAGCAAACAAGAAAAACCACACTATATGCTCGGTATGTGACAATGAAGGAGATATGGTATGTTGCGATGGTTGTCCACGTTCATTCCACTTCTCGTGCTTTGTTCCACCTTTAGATTCCAACAATTTACCGGAAGGTTTATGGTATTGCTATGAATGCAAACCCAGGAAAATTGAAAGGAAATCTACTAATCCCTATCTTAACAAATTTCTTGATGGAATATCTAAGCTCAATCCTTCATGTTTTGAAATCTCAGGAAGTTTAATAAAGGAATTTCAAGGTTTAATCCAAAATCAAGAAGGAGATTATGTAGATAATAGAAGAGCTAAAACCGATAAAAGGAGGTAATACTGTCTTTTTTAACTTTATTTGATTTATTAATCTTTTTATAGATCTAACGAGCCCAGAAATAATTGGGATAATATTGTACTTAAAAGTATGGATTGCAATCCTCCCAAATCTTGTTTTTGGTGTAAAAAGTCGCGCCTTGTAGACCCACTAATTCAATGCGATTATTGTTCTTTAAATTGGCATTTAAGCTGTCTCAATCCACCACTTTCTGAGCCACCTAGGCCTGATAGAAAATTTATGTGTCCACACCATATCGAGCACCATTTGGGACCAATTTGGCAAAGAACTTTTAACCCCTATTCGCTTACAATCGAAGAAGACGAAAGAGAAAATAAAAAAATTAGATTAACTGGAACAAGCATCGATTCATGGATTAGTAATACACAACTCAAGAATAATAGTGTCAATTTTACTCAAGAAGAATCGGAATTAATAGCTCGAATATTTTGCGACAAAACTAAAAAGTAAGTCTAACCCATTTTATTAACTGTTTTATATTGACTTTTATTTTATAGAAATAAGCAAAATGGCGATAAAAATCAAAAAAAACCAAAACATTCGAATACCATCAATTCGCATTCAAATGATGAAACGGAGTCCTTTAGCAAAGAACTGAGCCAGGTATATTTAACCACACTCTTCGGTACTATTAATATTTATCATGGCTAAATAGCTGCTCAAATCCAATTCACCCACTCAACGCTCAACATCGGAAGAAAAATTAGAACAATTGTTAAACAAAATATCCGTAAGATTTGAAAATTTTTAAATTGAAACAATAAACTAAATTTATACTGCAATTATTTAGGAAAATACACAAGAATCAACACCTCCAGCCTCAACAGACGATGCTGACAAAACATTTGGTAAAATGGATTATTTTAGATACTCCAAATTGTCCAAAATTCAGTCTCAACTGCTACACAAAAATCCCAAAGAACTCATCCATGTATTAAAGTCAATCAGAAAATAATTAATTAATTATTCAACTAAAAAGTATATTCTCCACATTGTAATATTTTAACCTGTATTATTACTAAAATATCCTATTCGCAAAATATAATAAATTTGTTCTAATATTGTATTAATAACTTAATATATACTTTAAGTCTCATTTAATTTTTTTCGATCCATTTTATTCACATAATTTGTGAATATATAGCAATTAAAATACTAGTTATATATTCTATAATTCAATAAATTTCAATCTAATCATTTATTTTATATGATTGACATTTATGATTTAAATATTGAAATTTTTAAATTTTTAGCAATATTAGCCTTTATTTTTTGAAATTCTCAAGTATTTGATTAAAGTTATAATGAAAATGAGTTTAATAATGAATTATGATAATATTGTAGTTTGATTCCAGTTTTTTGTTACAAATTATCAAATATGAAAATACGATTAAAAGATTTGAATTTTTTATTTCATAATCTTAAATGTTTATTGATGTCAAAAATAATGAATTTTCACAAGAGAGTTATTTCATTTTAATGTGAATATATTGAATATAACTACATATATACCCTATATACTATAAATAAAATTTTGTTTTAAAATATGATTTAATTTCATAAAATTATGAATATTGGTGTGTATATAAAAAATAGGGAGATTATAAATTATAGAATTTAATTAGGTTTGAATATATTGAATTGAATTAAGAGGAGTAATCATAAAATCCTCTACCAGTCTTTTTACCCAACCAGCCGGCATCGACGTACTTTTGTAATAAGATGGCTGGACGGTATTTAGAATCACCTAATTCGTTGTGGAGTACTTTCATAATGGCCAAACAGGTATCCAATCCAATGAAATCGGCTAATGTTAAAGGTCCCATGGGGTGGTTGGTGCCCAATTTCATAGTGGTATCGATATCTTCTCTGGAGGCAATTCCCTATAAGATTCAATGTTAATCAATTGAATCTTTGATGATATATCATATGTAGTAAATACCTCTTGTAAAACCATAACAGCTTCATTAATGTAAGGCATCAATAATCTGTTGGCAATGAATCCAGGAATATCCTGACTTGAGGTAGTGGTCTTACCTGGTTGAATTGTTATTGTTATATTCAATAATCAGCTGAATCAGATTAATTAAACTTACCCATGGCTTTGGACAAAGCCAAAGTCTTATTCAAGGTATTCTTAGAAGTGGCTAATCCAGAGATAATTTCAACTAACTTCATGACGGGGACTATTAATTAAGTAATCAATGATAAGTGAATTTATATTAAAATATGAACTGCTAATCAAATTACCTGGATTCATAAAATGCATACCAATAACCTGTTCAGGACGTTTTGTAAAAGCAGCGATCTTAGTGATAGAGATACTGGAAGTATTGGTAGCCAAAATGGTGTGTTTGGGGGTGACTTTGTCTAAAGTGGAAAATATCTTGCCCTTCAATTCCAAGTTCTCAGAAACTGCTTCAACAATGAAGTCGGATTGATTGATCCTATCCTCTAAACTGGTAACGGTAGTAATGCGAGATAAAATGTTATCCTTTTCTTCACTGGTTAACTTTTGCTTGGTGACATCTTTTTCTAATAATTTGTCTAGGATTGAAAGAGTTGAGTATTTCCATAGAATAGCATAATTAATGTGATAACATATTACCACAAAACTTGAGACCCTTTTCCAATTGAGTGGGGTTTGTATCCATCAAGATGACGTTGGGGATTTTGGCTTGACGAGCAGCTACTAAAGCAATACCTAAGCCCATTTGACCAGCTCCAACAACGCCAAAAGTGTTAATACCATTTTCAATAGGCTATTATATTTAGTTTGTTTAACTGTGCCATAAATTGATATGATTAGCAATAGTTACCTGATCGCCCTTTAAAATAGCATTAGTATTGAAATGACGAACCTAATAACAACAATATGATTAATACTTAATAAAGATATAAAATATGTAAATAGCATTTACTTGTCTAATTAAAGAATTTTTAACGATGCGATTACTAGCCCTCAACATTTTAATAGTTTAATCAAAGTTAACAGTGACGAAATAAAATCGTACTTTATAAACAAATCTTCTTTTGTAGTTTATTATGTGATGGATGAATATCACAGTCATATGAGTTCAGCAACATCCAATCAACACTTTAAAAATCACTCAATGGCTGAACCAATAATTCACGTGAATGCATATTTTTACTGATTATTCTTACTTTCAACCAATTATTTCAATCTTTCCATATTTATACAGATATTGAATAATTGTCAATACCAAAACAATTCAACAGAGAATTCCCAATTAATCAAAATAACGATTAATTTATATAGAGAAATAAAGTATAATTAAGAAAAAAAATATGAAAACTAAAGCTCTAATTGAATTATTAAGGTTTATTTTAATAGTCTATTCTCTAAGTAATATTCTTAAACAATATAATTTTTAGTAATAGGGACCTATATTGTTGAAAAAACTTCAATTAGTATCAAAACTTAAGATTGTGTGATTAAATCTTTAGTCTTCAGTTGTCCCAAATAGCTCATTCCATCTTTATAGAGATTTCTATTTTGTTGATTTAGTTGAAAGCTTTGCAATAATTTTTGAGGATTAGGAGGCAATGAATTGTATTTCCAATAACTCATTAATATTTAGGCTTTTTTAAAAAATAATTCTTTTTAATAGATATACCACGTTTTTATACTTTTTAATTTAGTCCAATTTTTGGAATATTTGAAACTTAAAATTTGTGAATTTGTTGGAGAGTCTAATTGTTTCATTGAAGTATATTTGTTTAAGTTTAATTAAAAAATTGTTTATAGGAATGTTAAAAGTAAATTCGAATGAATATGGGTTAAAATTAATATGAATGAAAATTAAACATAGCTTTGATTTTAGTGGAATAGAAAAAAAGAAAAATAATTGATACTTAAATGAATGATATTTATTAATGATCAATGTGACCGTTATTAAGACACTTTGGCGGAGTGGTTAACGCGGCGCCCTGCTAAGGCGTTTCCCTTTGGGAGCACAGGTTCGAATCCTGTAGGTGTCGTTTGGGTTAATGATTTTTTTTAAATAATGAAATTATTATATTTACTATTCAACAATCTGTCAATTGATATTTGAAATATTATTATAACTTATATTTTATTCATTTTATTTTTCTTTATATTATCACCATTCATCAAATAATAATCAAAATAATAATTTACATTAACATTCAATATATACACATTATTTTTTAAATTATTTGATACTATTTAAATGAAGAAACTTCTAAAATCAGAAATGATTACTTATTAACACTGATTAAATTATATTAAGATAATATGTAATTTTAATATATATATATTTCAAAATAATTTTTAGGAAATAGATAAATATGATTATTTACTAATTTCATGGGTTTTATCTGTCAAATATTTTAATCCGACAGTGCCCAAATTGACGCAATATTCAATAATGATGCATGAAGGAGGGTTAATATCATATTGTGTTTGAGCCTTATCCAACTCTTTCAACGTGGTTTTGATGCATCGTTCATTCAGATACGTACTTTCTTCGACGAACATGCAAGAAAGATTTTTGGGGTATCCCAAATCTATCAATTTTTGTTTGAGAGGTTTACATACTCCAACTGCCATCAGATAGACGAGTGTGGTGCCTGACGAGTATGCTAGAGATTCAGGAATATTACCGCCTTAGGATCTCGCTGTCAGTAGTATTAATTTGTTGCTAGCACTGCGATGTGTTACTGGGATTAGTGAAGAGTGAGCACAGCTTATCGAGCTCGAAATAACAGGAATCGAGATAGGTTTGTAGCCATGATATTGATAAAATCCAATTTCCCCACCTACGCGACCGAATACGAACGGATCACCCTCCTTCAATCTGCCTACTTTTTTTACCTGCTTGGAGACCTTCTAACACCCAATGGTCCAATTGCTCTTGGATGGGATCGGATGATCCTACGAGCTTTTTGGGAGCTATTTCGGGCTCGCCATTCACTAAATCTAACTTTTTGGGTGATACAAGACGATCCGAAGCCATTAATTCAGCTCCTTAGAGTGTTTTGGCATCTGCTGCTGTAAATAAGTCTGGATTGCCTGACCCTGCTCTAACGATCGTTATCATACCTTTGCTTTCTACAAGCGAAGGGTAATTGAGAACTCGATTATTTTGTTAATAACTCACCAACTGATTGATAATCGTCTAATCAATCTTTGCCAACCGATCATAAGACTGCTTATCGCACAAATCATAGCACCGTTTCATCCTCCTAGGCGCCTCATTACCAGGATCAACCTTCAGGATAATTTCCTTAATCAATCTGAACTTGTCCATAGCTAACTCCATATTCTTAGGTAAACTATCAATCATTTTCTTGCGTAGATTCTTCGCCAATCTTGGCGCCTTCCTGTTTGATGATGCTGCAATCTGCAACACATTATCCTTATGGTTGGACATAAACCAAAAATCACCTTTTGGAACATCGCCAGCCACATTTACTGGAATATTCCTTTGTTTACACAATTTATAATTTCTCTGACCAAGTTCTGGTGGTCGATCAGTACTCAAACACATGTCAGTACCCTTCAAATCCTCAAAAAAGAATTCCCTATCGATCCACTCCATCTCGTCATTGTCTATCCTAAGCTGAACTTCTTCAGATATTTCAGGTTTTGGACACACTACCGTGACTTTAGCGTCGAATTGTAAACTTGATCGAATCCTGCTACTGGCTTCGTATCCTCTGCCTACTACGAGTACTCTTTGACCTTTGATTTTCCACGTTTGGATTAATGACCTGCTACACTTAATTTTTGTTAAATTTTGAATATATCATCTTAATTTATTGCTTGTTATTCAAGGTTATATTTCTATTTACTACCACTTTTATAAAATATTGAATATTTTTCACAATTAAATCCTTTAAGTTATATTTTTATATTGTTGGAACATGAATCAGGCTGATTAATTTTTTAACTAAATGAAATGATTGGAATTGAAAATGATATGGGGATTTAGTACCCTCAAATTTCTGGCTATATTCTTCCAATAATTTTTACCTTTAATTCCTTAGAAATTTTTCACTACTTAAAATTATTATAGTTATAAAATTATCCTATTAATACAATTCGATGTTTCAAATTATTAATTTTTGATAAAATAAATTTTGTTATCATATTAAATAGCAATAATTTCAATAGAATTTGAATGTTTTTACCAAGTTTTTTATACTACCGTATATAGTGCTATTTTTTATTTAAACTTTTAATATAATGTCGATTAGTTTGTATACCTTTCCCTAATTTGTAATATAACATATTCTTTTCAAGTCAATCAGATCGCCAAATATTAAGAAAATTAGCGCAAAATTAATATATTAATGGTGTAAATTAAATGTATATCGTTAGATAAATAGATATTTATCATTATTATAAACTTCCAACCAATGTCCACCCAAACTGATGATTCTATTCTGAAAAGGTTACTATTTTGGTCTTGATAGAGGCCTGTAATCCTTTAATTGCCTTGTTTTGGTCAATTAAATTCTTGTTATAGAGAAAATTTAGACTATGAAATAAATGGTAATTCAAAGGTACAATATTGGGCGAATAGGTTTGGTGTTTTAACACTTTATCCTATTGTCACGAGTCAGGTGACTCTCCTCCCACGTAATATGCTTACTTCAACTGAATATAAGGGTCATTCCCCCCTCATGTGACCAACCACTTCAACCCTATCCTTTAATCAGCTAATGATACAACCCTCCAGAAAACT
>JNEM01010707.1:0-15294 GCA_000697335.1 Conidiobolus incongruus B7586 | reverse complement strand
ACATCTAGTAGGTTTTTAATAGTTTTGTTGCTGCTACCATGTAAGCATAGTGGTAGTTAAACTAATATAGTGCAGAGGAAGACTTAATATAAAAGTAGTGTGGCACAGAATGTGGTAATATAATGTGGCTGTAGCGTGCAAGTGTAAACAAAGTTTAATTAAGCTTCGAACTAGGATGAGTCACTGATATATTAAGATTTATATTAGGTAGTGCCAATATCCTACAATATCAACAGAATATAGTCTTAATCTTAGAAATAGTGTAAAGGTAAAAATAGTAAGAATTGAGAGGAAAAAAGAGGAACCTAGTTTATTAGATAATTTAATACTATTTATACAATTAATTTAACTATATAAGTATAAATTAATCATATAATTTATAGTTAATTGGATTATATGAAAGTGTATATAAGAATTTAGAGAACTAGTCTCTTAACAATATTATATATTAGTTATTATAAATTAAAATAAATAAGATTATATTAATAGTTAATAATATATTATGTTTCAATATTCAGTTTGATATAATATTATTTATATTAAAATATCAATAAATACCTTTAACTATAAAAATAATGATTTATCTATATTATCAAATTTAAATAATATACTTATTCATTTGAGTTAAATTTGGAATGTTAATAATTTTAAATAATATAATTAAAAATTAACCTGAAATATAATTAAATTTATGATAAATTAGTAATATGTTAATTTTGATAGAAAATTTCATATTTTTTAAATTATAAAAATAAACTAATCTTCATACTATACATATATATATATATATATATATATTATTGTCAAATTGAAAATAATAAATATTCAACTATTGAATAACACTCTATTACTTGGGTATAATACCAATATTGAATTTGTATATTAAACACATTGGACTTCGAATATATATATATATATATATATATATATATTCAATATTAATTTAAGTTTATTTAAAATAAAAAAAAATAAAAAAAAATAAGATTAATGAGTATGAATGATATATATATAATAATATAATCTGTTTCTTGTTAAAATATCATATAGCATTAAATATAATACATTTGATTGTAGAGATAAAATACATTTCTAAAATAAAAATCAATATTACAATAAGAATAATTATTTTTATAATCATCCTAATAAATAAAATCGATTAAAATTAATTGATTTTTTTTGAATTAATCTTATTATTTAACTATATTTTGAAATAAATAGACTCGAATTAATAATTATATTATTTTAAATTGTAGCTACAGTAATAGTAAAAATTTTCTAATAGTCATATTTTGTATTAATTTAGGTAATTTAACAATAATACTTAAATTCATAGTTTTTAATTTGAAGTTTATTTAGTCATAATTTCAAATTAAAAATGAATATCAGCATTAAAGGTTATTTTTGAATTAATTTTTATTTTCAAAGTTAATAATTTGATTAAAATAAGATTATAATGTCTAATTCCTTAGATTATGAAATAGGTTAGATGAATATTAATATAAACATTGATAGCCAATAGTGGATTAGCCTATTACAGATTTAGGCCCATACATCTTCTTGGTAACGGTTTTGAGATCTGAGCTTCTTAAAGTAGTTGATAGCGTGTTGTTCGGTTAACTGTCCGTATTCTTGGGCGATTTCAATGAATGTATGGTTAACATCCTTGGCCATATATTTGGCATCACCACATACGTAAATGTGGGCATTTTGTTCATTAATTAACTTCCACATAAGTTCACTATCCTTCTTTAAGAGATGTTGGACGTAGACCTTTTCAGCTTGTTCACGAGAGAATGCATTGACCATCTTAGAATCACCGTCAGGAAGAGCGTTGAATAATAATTCCCATTCATTGGAATATAAGAAATCTTCGTCACGCTTTCTGCAACCAAAGTAGAGAATAGTGGCACCGACATCTTTACCTTGTTGGGCGGAGTAGACACGATCTTGGACAAAACCTCTGAAGGGAGCAACACCAGTACCAGGACCAATCATAATAACAGGAGTTTTAGGAGATTTAGGCAAGGAGAAGTTGGATTTGCGAATGAACATGGGAATAGTCAAAATGCTCTGATCAGTTTGGGGTTCCAAATGGTATTGGTGAGTAGGTTGATCATTACCAGTGAGACGGTTGTGAACAGCGAGTAAATAATTAGTAAACAGACCATGAACTTTACGATCAGCATTATCTTTAGGAGAGAATTCGAGGACGGAAGCAGTGACATGGACGTTCTTGGGATGAACTTTGCTGCTGGAACTGATAGAGTAGAAACGAGGCATAACACGACCAAGATTTTCAACAACAAGTTCAAGGGGAATGTTAGTCTTTTCTGAAGGAGCGGCATTGGCTTCCAGTCCTTGAATGTGTAAAATGATTTCGGCCATTGTCAAACGGTGATTGGTAACAGTGTTGGTGTAGCTTTCCAAGTCAGAAGAAATGCTGGTGAGGTAATCCTTAGCAGCTTTGGATTTAGCCAAAGTAGTAAGTTGAGTGAGGAATTGACGAGATGGAGCAGCACAAATATCAACATAGTGACGGAACATAACACGGTAGGTAGTGGGAACAGGGAAAGGATACTTTTTGGCGGCAGAGGGATCAGTGTTGATGGCAGTAATAACTTGATCAAGTTTTTCAGTTAGTCCAAAGGCTTCAGCAGTCAAAAGAACTTGAGATTCAGGGTTAGTGGCCCAGACACCAACGTGATCACCAGTATCATAAGTAATGTTAGTTCCAGTAATATCAAGTTCCAAGTGAATACAGTGGCGTCCACAGTTATCAGCAAACAATTCTCTAGTAACTTTGACAGGGGCATAAAAGGGATTTTTGGCATCGTAGGTAACAGGAGCACCGGGAATAACTTTAGAGTTGGGATCAACGAGTTGGCCTTGATAAACATCTCCACTTTGTTCAGTTTGATCAGTTACTTCAGAAATAGCCATAGTAGCTTGTACCTTTTGGATACCAGCATTTTCAAAATCAATTTCTAAAGCGTCACAGAAATGCTTCCACATGGGATCCTTCCACTTGATAAAGTCATCTTCCAAACTGCCATCATCATCTCCCAAACCAATTTCATAGTATCTCTTGGCACCAAACTTGGTCAAATATTCGTCTACTTTTTTGGCAGTAAGGTTAAAGTGTTCATAAGTACGGTTACCTAATCCAAAGATAATATATCTGAGGTTTTTCAAGGGAGATTCAGAAGCATCAGAAATGCCTTCAGACCAAGGAGCATCAGTTTTGTCGACAAACATATGATAGAAATCACTAGCGTTATCAGTAGGTTCACCTTCACCATAGGTAGCCATAACGAAAATAGCCAAATAGTCATCAGGAATAGTATCTAGTTGCTCCATATCATAATCATCAATATCAGCGACTAAGCAGTTGACACCAAAACGTTGCTTGGCTTCTTTAGCCAACCTTCCAGAAAAGTCTTCAGCAGTACCAGTTTGAGAACCAAAGAAAATGACTACTTTGGCGCCTACTTCCTGTAGTTTTTTCATAATATTACGGTTCTTCACTATCGGAGGTTTGGTAGGTGCAGCAGGAGCTAGTGGTTTTTCATTTTCTGAAAAAATATAAGATCTTAGTAAATAAGCACCACAGACAGCGAATAGGGCAGTAAAAACTACTCCTTGTGGTGTCGATAAGTCCAATCCAGCAAAATTAGCTAAAGTCATTGGAACAAAAACAAAGTATTTTTGATATGCAAATAATATATGCTAAAGTTAGACGACGATACCTTAAATAATTATAATTAATTCAAACTAGCAGCGTCTTTTGATTAAAGACTGAACGATACAAACACCAATATTTATATACTGTACTGAATTAAGTTTTAGGAAATCTTAACTGATAAGCTGCACAGTTCTGTATTTAAATACCCTTTTGAACAAGTATGATATTATATTCAACTTCCCATTAAGTAACAAACTAATTCTATAGAGCAACAATTCCACTTCTGCAAATATGGTAAATGAATAATTGATGCGGATTTTCTAGGATTTGGCCAATCAAATGTGACCATTTAAGAATTTTTGGAAATTTTAGATTAATAAATTATGGAGATTCAGATTGAATATAACACACCAACTCAACTGCATAACCAAAATTAATTTGTAATCGGGTAAATAAATTATTGGTTATTCCGATTTCACCCTCCATCTTTATTCACCATCTGTTGTAAATTTTAGGGATAATACTTCTATCTATTATATAACATTCTTAGTTTTTTATGTAGATTATATCATTAATTGACCTTTAAATTTATAAGTAGATTGATTGATTAGTATATGGATCGAAATACGATATGAAACAGTTTATTCCGAAGTATTTTAATTTAGTCTCTTCTTTGTTTGATTCAAACTAATAATTAAAACTGATGTGGTAATTATAAGTTGATTAATAGGACATTCATCTAATTTGCATTTTAATCAGCTAAAAAATATTCCCTTATTCATTAAATATATACACACAAAAAATCAAGGATTTTATCATTGTATTCTGATTTTTCCAAGTTTTTCAAACTTTTTTATTCAAACATCATTTAATTTAATCCTAAAACTGATTTAAAACTGAACCCTTCAAGCTAATTGCCAAGTATTTAAAGAATATTTTTTTCCGCAATCTTCAGCTTAGGTTTAAATGTTTTAAATGAAGATAGAGTCATTTTTGAAAAATTGGCTGAATTTTAGAGTAAATAAATTACATTAATGCAGAATAAATTCAATTCATTTCCATATAAAATTATATTAACTATATATGACAATATCCTAAACAAATTTTATACTATGATTATATAATACGTTGACTTTAGTTAAATGTCATGATAAATTATATATATAATAGTTTTTAGTGATAAAATAAATTTTCGCATGTATAATTATTATGGTTATTAGTGTTTAAAATATTTATTTTAAAGAAATAAAAATTAAAAAATAAATATTATTTTAACATAAGAAAGGGATTAAAACATTAAAAATTTCTAGATTAGATATAGAATAATTCTCTATCAATATTTATTCCAATAATTTCCTAATATTCATTAGCACTACTATAAATAAAATTGATTAATGGTATAATGAAACAAATAGATCTAAAACTAATATAGAATATTAAAAAAAACTGTTATCCTCTTACCTTTTCAATTTATTTCATTTAACTGGTTTATATCATCAAACTTCTAATTAGAAATCATCATTTTTTTTCAGTGTATTTAAAAAATTATATTATTTGGATTTTATAAAAAATATAATAGTTATCAAATATTACATTAAATACACATATTAAAATAATTTATAATATTTAATCCTATTAAGGTCTATTACTGTATAATAATTTAAACAATATCATAGATTCATTTACCTATATAATTTTAATTTTTGAAACATAATTGAATTTTTATCAGATAAATTTAAAAGCAGAATATGATATCATTTAAATTCTTAGAAAGATTTGATTTCTATAATAATCTTTTTACTTTTAAAAAATCTTTATATATTATAAACTTGAATTAATATATAAAAAAATTAATATATACATATTAATTGATTAATATTTTTTCCAAAATTATATTATTTTACTCTTTTGATACTTTTAAATAATATAATATTTTAATCAATATTATGAGAAAAATAAAATAATAATATTTCATCAAAGTTGTGACAATTATAAATATTAATCAATAATCAATCAACTTAATAAGTAATAATTTTAATAATAGTCAATTTTGCTAATAGTAAATAAATCATGTATAACTTAATTATAAAAAATGATGGATATCGAGAATTCAAGATTTATCAATGCTCGATACACACTTACCTAATCAACCCGATAAAGGTTCGTATTAGGAACTTCAAATAAATTAAATACCCTAACTAAATTAATGGGATTTTCTGATTGTTTTTAATCCCGAAAAATTTATTTAGTAGTTACACGGTATAAATTATCCGAATTCAAAATCTATTTTAGATTATGCATTGCTTATTGATAATTGACTAATTAATCATATTTTTAATGAATATACAACAAATATATTATCTATTATAAGATGAAAATGATTTCATAGTCGGACTGTAGCTTTAACTTCTAATTTTTATCCGAATGTCACTTGTATTTTTCTATCTTTCGCATCTCTTAAGGACCCAAACTTATTTCAAATCAATATCTTTAATATCTACAGCTTATTCGATATCATTAAATTGATCTTACTCATTTTTCAAGAAATGATATTTCATTTCAAGCACTTAAATAATATAATATATTTATACTTTAGGCATTTAAAATCTAATAAAGAGTATATTAGTGATTAGATTAAAACTATATAAAAAACTCTTACCTTTTGAATAATTTAGTTCTACAATATCATCATGATTATGGTTTAGGAATAAGATTTTATGCTGTGAAAATAAATATAAAATTTAAAGCTCAAAAGTTTATCAAATTATTAAGAAAATTTCATATTAGTCTAGATTTTGAAGTATAATTTTTTTTAAATAACTAAATGTTAATTTTGGTAAATTCAAAATAAAAGAATCAATTATATTATGTTTATTTTCAAAATTTTCTTATAATAATATTGAATCCTTTAGTTTTACAATTTAATAGTAAAATAATCAAAATTAATATAATATATCTTATAGCTAGAAATCATTAACTATAAAAAGCAATATTATTCGAAATTGTAATTTTTAGATATTGATGAAATGCCATTATATTTATTACGCGATAAAATAAGAGATTATGAATAGAGCAAATATGAAATATGTAATGATTGAAATATAATGTTTGATTAATAATAATGATTATATTATCAAGTTATATCAAATTTTGGCAATTAATGATCTTTAATATTGATAAAAATAAAGTATTCAAATAATATATTAGTAATTATGGCATATTCAATTTTGTTTACATGGTACAAGTATTACAATCGAAAATATATGTTTTTACATGAATATTTCTCAAAAATGGATAGGTATATTAATACATTCCCGAAAGTTTCTTAAATTATTAATGGTCATTTAAATTCTAGATCATATTTGAGTTTCATTTATACATAAATAAATTTTATATCTTTAGACAATAATGTGAAATTGTATAATATTCATTCTAATACGCAGGGATATGGTTACTAAAGTACTAAATAAGGAAAACATAATACATTAAGATATTATTTAGGTGAAGATAATTTATTACTTATTCTGTTAAAAAACCCTGGATTGATTGAACAATTAGGTGAATTACGGTTTACCATAAATTCCTTATATTTTAACAAATGGTATAGTCAGTTAAAATCTATTTCAATGATTATATATATAATGTATTTTTATATTATTGATTTTAATTAGTAGCTGAATAAATCAAAATAGATTAAAATATTTAATTTATATTTTGGGACACTATGTATTTTAATTATTTTATTTGTGTATACAATGAGAAAATTATTCAAATTTTTATTAAATGGATTAAATATTCATTTATTGCATAAATCTCATAACATTTCCAAAGTTTCTCAAGTATGCGATTACATTTGCAATCAAATAATTATTGAAATATTAATTACATTACCTGATAATAAACTATATTTTTTCAGAGATATAGATGAATATTTTCATTCAAATTTGATGATCATTTATCTGAATTCTATAATTTAATCCAGCTTAAAAATTAAAAAAAATTCTAGATGAAAATATTCATTATATATATATATGTTCTAAATTCAAAAATATAATAGTTGAAATAAGTTTAAGAATAAGTATATTAATAAAAACTTGAATTTTATAATTTAAATGCATAAACGGTGTTGAAACAAACTTGAACATTGTCTTTATTTAATTCAATATATAGTTACCAAAAATACAAAATTTGAGTTCACCTATTAAATAAATCAGACTTTTAAAATTCTAATTCCAAAAAATTTGCAAAATACTTCAAAAAAGTATGAAAAATATTTAAAATTACGAAAAATTTTCAATTTCTTTTAAACCTAGAAACATATTGATAATAAATTTGGATATATATTTCAATGAATAACTTAGAAGAAATATGTTTGATTGATATTGTTTATTCAAACACATGCATATTTTCATTTTGACAATAGTCGTTTTTATCCGTTACAAAACATTTACAGCTTGTAAAAGATTATAAATATTATTTATGACTGTGTCATAAATAATCTCGATAAAAATTCATCCGATGAAAACAAATTATAAAATATAATTTTACTCTTCCTCGCCAAAAATATATTTTTTATATAAAATTGATGTAAATAACCAGTATGGATAATGGGAAAATAATTCAATAGTGTAATGATATTTGATAATATTTATCATTTTAATGTTGTTTAAGCAGATTGAAATATGCATTATGTCGCTATAGGTATGAAAAAAGATCAATAAATACAATATGTTCTCATTAAATTGTTGAATTAATTATAGGATATATAGTTTATAGTAATGTAATAATCTAGTTGTAATGAGATTTCATTATAGACATATTATATATCCACTATCATATTGATATTGCGTGAAGCTTTATGTATTGAAACAAAGCTCTATTGTTTTAAAATTCCATTATACTTAGTATAAAGATAATAAGAAATAATCATAAAAATCCCCATAATAATTTATCATAGCAATAGAATATTTAAATGAAGATAATTAAAATTAGATCAAATAACATAAAGGTTGTCATAATTCATTTTTTTTAAAATTAAGTCAATAAAGATTTAAAGCTGAGAGTTGACATATTCCTAATAATATAAAATAAGTAAAAATAATATTAAAATATTTAAAAATAAATTACTTTTTGAGCTAAAGCAATAGATTCTTTAAAGTTTTCAACTTCTTTCCAGCAGTCCAATGTTCTCTTGGGGTTGTTGCTATAAAATAATTAGGTTATACAGCGTATAAATGGTGAAGGTAATTAAAATTACTTGTAGCAAACGATTAAAGCTTCCTTAGCTTCTTCAACTTTAGCATTAATTTTAGCAATAGGTTGACTAATAATGATTGTCATTAAATTATTATAACAATGTATTAAAAATAATATTTACTGAGTATTCTTTTTAACTAATTCTTCCAAATATTGGTGCAAAACTTGGGTATCAGCTAAATTAGGGTTCTTTAAGTTCTTTTTAATTTTTTCATCTTCGAGTTGAATTCTCTCTATTTCTTGTTGAGCTCTCTCTTGAACTAAACGTTCTAACTGATCACTTTCTAATTCTTGAGAGTTCTAAATAGTAAATTATAATTTTAATATATAGATCCTTTATATTCAAACAGTATTAAAAAATTACATTTCTCTTACGTTGTCCATTTAATTGGTTAACTAAATCGGGAGAAATCTATAGATAAAAATGATTAATTTTTAATAATTCAAAGTTAAATTATTTAGAATTACAGATAAAGAAGCGTTAGAGGGAGGATAAATTACAACTGGTTCAGTTTCTTTTTGTTGATTAGATTGGCTATTACCCATTTTAAAGATCAGTTAATAATTATTTAAAAATTACTATTTTAATAAATCACATTCATTCATAAATTATGATGAAATGGATTTATTTTGATTGAATAAAATTATGGGATAATAGAATAATAGCTGATTATTATATTGATTATGGTGTATATTGTTATAGAATATATTTATTTTGAAATAAGCTGATACAAAACCAAGAAAACAATATTTAACTATTAATAAAATTTGGTATCAATTTTTCATTTTTAAATATATTATTAATTCATACATTTTAGAACATTTATTGAATTTGCAAATTAATCTCATAGAATAATACCATAATAATAAAATCGAATTTAATAGAATTAAATTTCGATTCAATTAATTTTTGTAGCACATTCAATCAATTTATTAACAGGATTTCAATTCATTCAATATTTAATATCTGAAAATGACTACCTTGTTAACTTGTACAAGAAAAGGCTGTCAAAAACAGTATAGCGAAGAAGAAAACCACCAAGAAGCCTGTACT
Organism: Conidiobolus incongruus B7586; assembly: GCA_000697335.1. NCBI lineage: Eukaryota > Fungi > Entomophthoromycota > Entomophthoromycetes > Entomophthorales > Conidiobolaceae > Conidiobolus > Conidiobolus incongruus. The sequence goes on along the minus strand of JNEM01010707.1, from coordinate 5,302 downwards.
TTTCATTCAGGTGCCCCTATTTTTCACGAAGGGTTAAAAGGTTGGAGCTGTTGTGAGAAACGTACCGTTGACTTTGATGAATTTATGAAAATTCCTGGATGTTGTTTGGGTCCCCACTCAACTGAAGCTCCAGATGAAAAACCTGCTTCCAGTACTAAAAGCACCTCTTCTATCAAGGATGCCCCGACATTAACGAGTACTGACGTCACATCTAAGACTGAAACTTATTCAACTCAGCCCGCAATTGTCTCCCCATTGCCTCAAGCCCCTAGGTCAAGTACTTCTACTGTAAAGGAACCTGAGCCTGAAGTTATTCCTGAAGATCCTGAAGGCTTAAAAGTCGAAGTTGGTACACCTTGTAAACGTCAAAGCTGTAAACATTATTACATAAGTGATGAAGTGAGCCGTAATGGAGGTGCTGAATCTGAGTGTACTTTCCATCCTGGTAAACCTGTATTCCACGAAGGAAGTAAGGGATGGAGTTGCTGTAAACGTAAAGTCTTAGAATTTGACGAATTTTTAAAAATTAAGGGTTGTACAAAAGGAAAACATCTTTTTGGAGAACAGGTAATTACCTAATATTTAATCTGGCAAAACAATTTAGTTAATCAATAATATTAGCCTACTGTCGTCGACTGTCGCAAAGATTGGTACCAAACAGGCACTCAAGTAATTTTATCAATTTTTGCTAAGAATACTGAAAAAGAGACATGCAAAATTGAATTTAAATCCAACTCTGTAAGTATTCCAAATATTTAATCGTATTCTTAAATATATTCTAATGCTAAACTGTTTAGATCAATGTTGATTTGAAATTCCAGAATGGCAAATCTATTTATAAAAAGACGATTAATTTATTCCAGGTAATATTTTTCTGTTAATTGTTATCATAGCAAGTTTAGCTCAATTCAATTAATTTAGGAAATCGTACCTGAACAATCTACTTTTAAGGTCATGGGTACCAAAGTTGAACTTACCTTACAAAAAGCTAACGGAATCAGCTGGCCCTCTCTTGAACCTACTGATGGACCCATTACATCTTGGACCACTTTCGGTAGAGGAGACTCTCCATTGACTATGTAAATTTTCCATTGATCGTCATTAGATTTTCTAATAAAATTGTTTTCATTCATTATAATAATTTGAAAATACATACATTTTGAATTAATGTTTGATAAATATAAATGATAATTATTATGAAAGTATATACTACATCATTTATTAAACGTATTGATAAAAAATTTGAAAATATTTAACGATTCACTGACATCCAATCACCTGGGACTTGAGCATCAATAAAATCAATGATATTATCCAATTTAGAGCAAATAGTTTGAATTGAAAGGTCAAATTGGTGAGCCTTAAGTCCTAGTTCACTCGTAAGCTTCAGAGTTACGGATCGTTCATCAATAGGTAAATCATCTTCTTCAACTTCCTGTACACCAATACCATATTGTTCCTCGATTTTATCGTCAAAAAATTCCAAGACTTGGTACTCCTGATCGATTGCTCCCTTAAGACGTCCAGAACTGATCATTGTACCTGTAATAATTTCAACTGTCTCTTCATCACTACCCAAAATATTTGCTAACTGGTCGAATCGGATGCTGGTATATAGGAACGAGATGGATCTAATATTGTGTTCCATTACTGCACGATCTAGGAGGGTAGAGCCATCTGCAAGGATTGCGAGATGGTTAGGATTCAGATGCTCTGCAAATTCCAATTTCATTGAATTGGGTAAAATTCTACCAATATAGAAATATTCTAAAACTGTGCGCATAATATCTGGATCAAGTGTTTTATATCTGGGATCTTTGTATAAGGCAGCGAGTAAACGAGATCGGGCTGCACCTGCTTCTGCGAGAATGGAACATTTAATAGCTTGTCGATAACAATTCAAACGGTCACCTTCAGCAATCTGGGGAGTACAGGCAAGATCCAAAAATTTCCATCCAGCAAGTTGAAATTTCTTTGTAGCATCAAGGATTCTTGCTTGACAGAACTTGAAAGGGATTTGGAGATCAGGTTGTGTGTCTGGATAAACCAATAAAGCAGCACGATTAAGGTATGGCTCAGCTTTAACAGTTTCATCATCTTCCAAATAAAGGCGTAAAATTTTTATATAGATTTCTAATTTCTTATTATCATCTGAAAGCCTATTATTCAGTGAATAAAAGAAATAAATGATAAAAAACAAATGAACTTACTTTGGATCGGATCCAAAATCTAATTTTGTCAACCAGTCAGCTGCTTGTATCCAGTTCTGTTCGAGTTCGTGGATTTCGCTTAAAAATATTTTGATTTGGTTAAAGTTAGAAACATAGGACATAGATTGATGCTCATTATTAGTTAAAATAGACTCTAAACTACTTCTGATAATAGGCAAGATTTCTTGAATATCTTGTCCGTTCCATTGACCACCTTCCTCATACTTAGCTTGACTTACTCTTTTCAAAGTTTGAAGACTCTCTTCAAATGCAGATTTACATACGTTGCCATATATGGGAAAGTACTGAATAAGATGACTTAAATGATCATTAATATCATTTGCAAATTGCTGAGAAGATTTAGGAGTAGATAATAACTGTTCGAATAGATTGACTAATTCATTAATTTTACTATTATTAGGTAACTCAGATTGAATAATTTGGTCCATTGAATATTAAAATGGGTCCAATAGTTGATTAATGATGAATTGAACTTTATTTTGGACTGTTAACTTGAATTTTATAAAATTTATATTTTAATTAATCATATTTAAAAAATATGGGATTAGAAATGAGGAAATATAAAAATTCATTAATTGAAATATAATATTTATTATTAGTTATGTGAAACTATATTAGCAATAATGGTATGAATGAAATTAAATTGATCTCAATGGTACAATTAATATTAATAACGTTGATCCCATCTTCTTCGTTTGTTATGGTGACCACTGCCTAAATATTCAAAATTAATAAATTTCTCGAGCGCGAAATGATTAAAAATCTTACTACTAGAAGTCGAAGCAGAAGATTGGAAACGATCCTTTAAATATGTACTATTTCGACTCATATGAGGTTTCGAATGTCTATTTCTGTTGGCTCTTTCCTCCTCCAAATCATTTTGCCATCTGGCAATTTGGTCATAGTAGCCCTGTTTAGGAAACTGATTTTGATGTTTAATATTAGTTCCAACTTCTTGTAATTCAAAGTAGTCAACTAATTTATGGTAAATGTTGGGGTTTCTAAAGGATTTCATCCTCATAATATTATTATTAAATAAAACTCCTTCATCCTTTAACTTAAAGAAATGGTCAACTTTTTGCTGGATGTTTGGTTCAACAGGATGCTGAGGTTTGTCAGGAATTTTCCAAATATCAGATTTAGAGTATGGAAAAGGTTCTAAAGCTTTTCTTCGTTGAAATTTAATTCTATCTTCTAAAAATAATAAGCAAATGATCAATACAATATTGAAAAATTAAATTACCTTCAGTTAAACTATTTATATCGATGTTATTAGTACTATTATTAATAGACTAAAAGATTTCTCAATTTTAAATTTGAAATAAAACTAAATTGAATTTTTAATTCAATTTATTGAAAATAATTATTAATAATTCACCTTGGTTTTATTATCATTTAAACTAGTGTTGGTTTCATCATTTAATTCATTTTGCACTTCATCTAATTGGATTAATTAATATAATATAGTGAATATAATAAATATAATAAATATAAATTTTACCCTTAGCATTAGATTTGGGTTTGTTAGAAGGTTTCATTAATTCTATTTTAGATTTTGAAGTAGATTTTTTAATTTGCTGATCAATTTCTTGGTTGTCACTAGAACTTTCATCGTCTGAATAATTTACTAAATTCATCATTTTAAACTATTAAATTAATTAATTGTTTATAAACTTCAATTTATATTAATTGAGTCATTTTTCTTTTTATGGGATTCATTAGATCGTATTTAATCAATTGAAGTTTTAATATTGTAAATAATATAAATGTCATTATCAAAATTAATCTCTGATGTAATATATATTTAAATAAAATTTTTATAAATTCTAGTATATTCCAATTCTGTTACTATTATTAGATTATTTCAAAATATACTTATCAAATTTCATTTTATCAAATAACTTAATATTTCATCAATTTTGTTGTAGTTTGAACAATTTGGAATTTAACTCTTTATGATTATAATAAAAATGATTTTATAAAAAAAAGTAAATTTATCAATCAATTCATCTTGAAAGGTATCAAAGCCGTAATTAAACAGTTGCATAAATAGATCAAGGATATAATTTAGCTCTAACAAATTTCTAGAACAATTTAGATGATGCTATAATCAACCAAAAGCAATGGAGAGATTATTAATGATATAATTATACGACTATAAATATATCATTTAAATTTCTTATAATATTATAGACAGAGGTATGCATTAATTAATTCAAATAAATATATATTATAAAAATGTAATTTGAAATATGGCATCAAAATAAACATTCATAGATTTAAGGTAATTAATAATCTACCCAAATTAACAACAGTTCAAATGTTTTGATATTACTCTAAATTATAAATAATGAGAATTTTTTGAGATTAATAATAAATAAAAATTTAAATATATAAGTCAAAAAAAGAATATAAAATATAAAATTAATATTCTTTTTCATTATTAATATCTTCTTGATATAGCTTTAATAAGCTTCTAACACATAAAATACAGTTTTTATTCAAGACTAAAATTCGATATTTTATAAACTAAGTTTTTTTGTATAAATTTTCTTTTTTATAAACTAATTTTTAAATTACTTAAAGTAGTTATAATCATTCAAGTTATAATCTAGGCAATATATTAGATTTGGTTGTTTTTTCTAATTATTTTTAATTAGAAATTTTTTTATTGCTTTAGTTTTCCATATTTAATAATTATCATAAAAACTAATTAATATTATTAAATTGTATTAAAAACACCAATTAAAATTGATTTGATTTTAAAAAACAATATAAAGTTTAGAATTAATTGATTTTCCCTTAAAATTAAATAAGAATACTATATACTATTATAATTTATTATAAATTACCAATTGCTTATTAACAAAATATTTAATTATTAAAAATACAAAAATATTATTTTAGCTTAGCATTTTAATATATATTTTAATAAAAATTTATATAAAAGGATCTAAAATTAATTAATATTCAAAATCTATTTTAAATCCTTTGGTTTTTAGTTATACCTTAATAAATTTTGTTTAGTTATAAATATTTTAGTTTTTTAAGCTTTAGTTAAATTATGAGGT
>JNEM01010704.1:0-20768 GCA_000697335.1 Conidiobolus incongruus B7586 | reverse complement strand
TATTATATATTTATCAATTTTATAATTTTGAAAATATTATCAATTTTTATTAATTTTCTTAAATTCAATAAATATTAGATGATATAAAAAATATTTAATGATATATAATTAATAAATAGGCAAATTTATTTATTAATAGGAATTCTTTAAAAAAATATAAAATATTTGATAAAATATTAAAAAAATTAAAAAAAATATAAAAAATAGAATTATAATAATAAAGGAGTTTATTTATTTAAAAAAATAAAATAATTTAAATATTTTGATATAATAGAGAATAGTCTATATTATGAAATTTCTAGAATATCATAAGTGTTTAAGGCTAAAGATTAAAGTATTATTGAAATAATATTAAATAAAAGTTTATTATAATAAAATATAAATAAAATACTATTAAATTATTAATTATATTTATATTTTAATATATATTAAAAACATCTAATGAAAAACACTTGAATTATCTGACTAATTAAAATAAATTGAATTTATTATGTATTACTTGTATCAATATATTGAAGTTTGGAATTTAGTATGATTTTTTTGGTTAATATAATTGAATTAAGTTTATTGTTCAAATATTTTGTCAAACAATTAAATAAAATAGGTAATTGAAAAGAATTAATCCCATAATTACTATAGAAAATTGGATTAAATAAATATTTGATTAATTTCAAAATTTTACATTTGAAATTAAGATAATTTTTCAAATTATTTAATTTTTATTATATTTGAAAATGATTCAATTACGTCAATTTATTACCAAAAATAATTTAAAACAATTAAATTTTTCAAATTCAAGATTTTTATCTATTACCACTACAAGATTCAATTTTAATAAACCTTTTTCTGCTGAATCAAAAGATAAGATTGATTTCAATGCTAAAGAAAAGGTTCAACCCTTAAAAACCTACCATAAATCCCCAGCTAAATATGCAGAATCAGCTGTCAATAAAAAAGATTTTGCTCTTCAAACTCTAGAACGTATTCAACCCAAAGTAGTAGTTCTAACCATCGATATTTTAGATTTTCGCAATTCTATACCCAAAGGACTCCTCGATCGATTAAACAATGATCAAACATTAATTATCGCAATTAATCATTTCAGTACATTGAGCAATATCAAATTAAAAACTGAGCTGAAGACTTGGATTTATCACCACTTACAACGAGAAGGTTTTAGTACCAAAAATGTAGTAATGTTAGATGGGAATTCCGGTCAGAATCTAAATATTTTAATGAAACTTATTAAACGATCCATTAAGACTGAGGGAGGTGATAATGTTGTGTTCTTGGGAACGCAATCAGCTTGTGTTCCTAAGTTGATAGAATCTCTCTATAAGGATACTCCATTTAAGACGATTCGATATACTGTACCCGATGAGGATAAGAGTTCGACGTATCACGGTTACATGTACGAGCCTTTACACCATTCCGACAACAAATTAATGGATATAAATTTCAATTGTATCCAAATTCCAGTACTAAGTAATTACCAAAGTTACTTAACTAGATTGACACCATTTCAGAGAAAGACATTCGTACCATGGATGTCCAAACCAATCGAAGGCAGACTGCATTTCCTGAAACCTGGGCAATCCATGCTCCTCGGCAACTTCTTGAGAGTAGACTACTTTGGGGACAAACCTATCCAATTCAACAACTTCACCAACATTCTTCCCAAATTTTACACCATTGACGAAGTTGAATCAGTCTTCAGCGGTAAACAAGTAGTAAAACGCCCTGATTTTCTCAAATTGAAAGCTAACCCTGCCAATATTTCACCACTCACATGGGCACGAAATATTGAGTTACCACTTCTATTCACCAATCCTTATATGCCTAATGGTCCATTCAAATTCGATATTGGACTCAACGGTTTGGGATGGATCAGTTTCGACACCAGTTTGATAGAAAAACTCAATTTGAAGGGAAAATTGAGTGTGTACTGTTGGAAGGGCTACAAATTGCCAATCTCTCGAGCTAGATTACCCTCCTGGAAATTTTTCAGTCCCAGGTTGGCAGCTATGAAGGCCAAGTCGAAAGATTCGAAAAAAATTATGCAGAAGGAGGATTTGGCTAAATCATTAGGATTAACTGATAATCACGACATTAGTCAACAAGCTACAATTAATCCTAATACTGAAACAAAGGAACCCAATCCTACAATCGATCCTAGTACTGAAACAAAGGAACCCAACGCTACAACCAATCCTGGTACTGAAAGTAAGCAGTCAAACGATACTGATACTAATTCCAATTAAAATTTTTTTTAATTCAAAAATCGATGATTAAAACACTTGAATTTCAATTGATATTTTGTTAAATTTATAAAAATTTACTTTAAACTTTTAATTGTATACGATATATATCTAAATCAGTATTCAATTCTCTCAGCTATAAAAAAATTTTAATTATTTAATAATTAATTTAATTTTATATCAATATTCAACCGTATATTGTTTAGTTCTTACAGTTTAAATTCAAATTGATATTTTTGGATATTAATAAGTTGCTTTGATTATTATCATTGACACTGAGATTATTGATTATTTTTAGTATTAAGCATTTTGTTCGAGATCATATTAAATTAATGTATTCAGGGTTTGAAATTTTTTATTAATTTTAAGAAAAAATTTTTAAAATATATATATATATATATATATATATATATATTCTAGACAATATAATATGAATTTTTATTATGATACACACATGATATTGATATGTCAATTTTATCCAAAAACTTTGATTTTATCAATTACTATATCTCATAATATATTTTATAAAAACTGTTAAAATATTATTTTATATTAATATTTTAAGTTTTTTATTATTTTAATTATTAAAAAAAATTATTTTATTTTAAAGAACTAATATTGAATCTTTTAATGATAATATATATTATAACCAAGTTAAAATATTATTGATTATAATTTAATATTTTTAACCATAATTAATATTAAATTATAGTTTTACTGTTCGAAGAAAAAATAATGAAAAATGTTAAATTTATCAAGTAGAATGAGATATAGTTGTCATATATAATTATCATATACAAAAATTGATTTTATAATATAAATTAGTTTAATATTTCAAGAGCTTTTTTTATTATTCTATCTATTTTCAATTCCTCTTTTAATTTTTTATAAATTGATGAAATAATAACTAGGTTATGATTTATATGTAATACATTGATCATTAAAGAATAATGGTATGAGACTTAAGTAGTATTGAACAATATATAATAAATATCCATATGGCTAATGCTTAAGTATTTCATAATCATTATTAATACTATTGAACCAATACAAGTTCGAAAACAGGAACATCATTGATAATGTTAAGTATTAATTAATTATTTATACAAATTATCACTAATATTGGAAGGTAAATATTAGTTCAAAATTTCATATCAAAAATTTTAATATCTTTTTTTTTCATTTTAATATTTAAAAATATTCTAAATTAATAATTAAAAATTATATAAAATTGAGGAAATATAGTTTTTTTTTAATAATTTTTTAATATAGTAATAGATAACAAAATTATTCATATGATATGTTATAAAAATATCTAATATGAAAATTATAATAAAAATTACTGAATTAGCACCATAATTAATTTTAAATACATTTAAAAAATGGACTAATTTTAATAAATAAACCATTCGAATCATATGATAGTCAGGTGTAAAAAATAATATAGGAACCCAATTAATTGTTCAAGAATAATGAAGTGATATCATCAACTTGATTAATTATATATTTAATAAAGAATTTTAATTTAAAAAATAATTAAAATTTTAATTTGATTATAGTGTGATTTGTTAATGATTAAAGATATGGATATTTTATGAACTAAAAGCTATAATTTAGGATATGGGATGCAATATTTGATATTATTTATTATTCATTTCAATTAATTTGTTATAATTGAAATTTATTATCAAATAATATCTCATCAAAATCCATTTATTTCTATGAATTAAAAAATTAAAATTTTAAATGAAATTAGGTAATAATGAGTTCATTATTAGGGTTTCTTCCAATTTCCAAATTTAGTGAACTTGATTCATTTTTCATTATAAATTAGTATACTAACCAAATTTAACATCAAATCTAAGGAATTCAAATCTAATTGAATCTTGAATCATGACTCATATTGTATCTAGCTACGAATTGTTTATTCCAAGGAACAACTATTAAATGATTAATATTCTATCAGAAGACTTAATGTATTAAAAATTGAAAGAATTTACTAAAAAATCGATAAAATAATTAAAATAAATTAACGCATATAAAGCAAATAACACCACAATTTAAATTATGTAGACTTGATAGGTAGTATAGATAAAAAGAATTATTCCATATCTTCCATATTTGATCCCAACAATGCTAGGAAAATGAATTGGTGATTGCTTCGCTAAATGCCAAATATGATGTGTGCAAAATACAAATAAAAATATTTTGATTAATTGATCTACACCTTCAATTGTTTATAATACATTTTATTGAAAGTCCTAACCATATTTGATATATTTACAGATCCATTAGATTAATTTTATTAATTTTCAAAATTTCAAATGTATAATTTGTGATATGATATAATATATTAATTAGAAAATGTATAATATTTGATATTTGATATTTGAAATTGAATATTACTGAACCTAATAATATTCAATATTAAAAAACTATAAAATGATTATTTGATATATTCAAATATACAATATTAACTATACATTTGATAATTGTTTTTAATCAAATTGCTATGATTTACTAAATAATAGACTTAATTAGTCGATCTAAGTTGAATTTTATCTAGCAAAAAATGTGGTTAGGACTTTATTAGAAAATATTTATTTGTTCAGTATTTTCTCGAACTAGTCTATTATCCTAAAAAATACTTATAATAATAAGGTTATGATATTATCATCCAATTAAAACTCAGTATTCTAGATATAATTCCGATTAATAATTAATTATATTATCTTAAATATTACTCAATTTTGAATTAAAAAACCTATTCTTCATTATTCTTTCATGGTTTAAATAGAATACAATATATACATTTATATCTAATAATCATACCAAAAAACTTCATATCTCATTAATTTATTATCGATTAAATCATCAAAATAATTATTTTTATAAAAGAATATTTATTTGATAATTGTATATTTAAATATTCTTAATAAAAAAATATTTTATTTTAATATTTTTAATAAAAAACAATTAATAATAATTTATCCAATTTATTAAAAATTTTAGAGTATTTAAAACTAAAATTCTTTTTTTTAATTAAAAAATTCTAATCTTTGATAATTTTTTTAAAGAATTTTTTTGAGGTTATCAAAGATTAAACTTGTTTGGTAGATTGATTATCATCTTAAATTGTACATTAATAAGAATAGATTTCTTTTTAAATTAAACAAACTATCAAAATTAAAATTGAAAATACTTTAAATTGAATAACGTGGTAAATCAATAAAACTATGATTAAATTATTTTTTAATTTTTTACTACAATTAAAATTAATAGGTTAATTTTGTTAATTATACTTATTGTTATTTTATTCAATTACAAATTAAAAAAATTTTTTTTCTTATTTAAAACTAATACAAAACTAGAAATTTTAATTAATTTCTAATTATAGTAATAGAACAAATAAAGAAATATTTTAAATTATATTTAATAATTTTTTATAGAAAAAAAAATTTTTTTTAATCTAAAATTTTTTAATAATTTCAAATTAATTAAAATTATTAAATCATCTTATATTTAAATATCCATTAGTATTCAAACTAAAAAAAAATACTTAGTTGTTAAAAAATAATAATAATCAAAACTTAATATAAAGATTTTCCTTATAAATAAAATTCTTTTTTATAATAAACAATAATAAAATCTAACTTTTATTAGATTTTAATTAATCTCCAATAAAAAGATTAAATCACTTGAAACGAATTGTTATGATCGAACCTCAGTACAAAATCACAATTCTAAAACTTTTGAGAAAAGGATGATATCATCTAAATTAAAAGATGATTTCAGTGATTAATTTATTCGTAATTATCATTCGACCAAATTTCAGAAAATAAACGAATTACTAAAGAAGATAATAATGTATGATAAAAAATAATCAATATTGTCAAAGCTGCGTGTACTTAAAAATTTTTAAATAAATATACTACTTTTTATTTGTTATTTGTATATTTATATATATATATATATATATATATACTTGAAGGTTTATGGAATGGGAGGATAGAATAATGAATGAAAACAATATAAAAAATGAAATTGGGAGAAATAAATACAATCAAAGAATAATGGGGATGACACACTTTGGAAAAAACTATGTTATAAGCTTCCTTATGAAAAGAATAGAGGGAATCAATAATATACTACTAACTCGAGAGCTCTAAAAATCGAGAAGGGTATATAGCATTGATTTTGAAAAAGTTCATATATACTACGTTAATATCAGTAGTGATAATGGCTAGATAATGGGGGCTGATTGAAACTTAATTTTTCTAACTGATTTAACCATAGTTCTAAGGACCTCCAGGGTGCAAAAAGAAACAAACTCATTCCGAAAAAAATAAGGGTGGAAAGAGTGGCAAAAGGGTTTAGAAAATTTGGTTGAAATCAACCTGTTGTGTGTGCGAAGGGTTAGCTAGCGCACCAATAGCCATTTGGTGTAGCTCAATAATGATTCTGAGAAGATTCATTAGAGTGGTGGTACGCATCCTTGTTGTCATACTCAATGTTGGAGTAATTTGTCACAGGGACAATGGTGTCGGAGTAGGGACCGCCAGCTGAACTCGTGGGGTACATCGCTGAAGAAGGATCCCACTGGAAGGGGGCGGGGGAATATGAGGGAGGGCTCATGAATTGTTCCGACGGTGCTGCAGGCTGCGCATAGGCTGCAGCAGTCACCATTGAATCATTGAGGATGGGGGAGGAAACAGTTGGAGAATTGGATGACCTAGGCATATGTACAGGTTGAGCTTGAGTCATAGGTGGAACGGAAGCATATGAGAAGTTATTCCATTGTGGGGGCGCAGGCTGAGAGTAAGGAAGAGGTAACGGAGGTGCAGGGGCTGCAGAACTAGCCATACTAGTCATAGGAGGAAGGGAATGAAGAGGAAGAGAAACCTTGGGAGGGTGAATGGGCTTAACAGTAGTAGTCAAAGGCATACCCCAACGGTGTTCATTACTCAAAGGGTGCTGGGGACCAACATCGAGGACGGGACGGTAGTAGTGACTTTCGATATCCCATTCCAAAAGAGGATGGAGCATGTCGTGAATACCATATTCTTTAGCCAACTCCTTAGCTCTTTCGAAAGTGATCCAGACACCCTTTAAAACCATTAATCCGGACTTGATAACACTTCTTTCGAGCTCAGATTTTAAAATACCATCACGTTTGCCTCGTGTCATACCGGAAAGATTGAGCAATTTGGTTCCATTAATCATGTTATTGTCCTTTCTTCTGCCAACTGAGATACCTTTGATTTCAACAAGATAGCAGAAAGTCTTTTCGTCTTCCCATTGGATGGTTGTGAGAGTAGCAGGTTTGGGATCGTATGTTGGAGGAACCATGTAGGGACGGAGGGTAAAGGGATCAATGAGGGGATTGGGGAGAGAGTGGTATTGGTTAAACTGTGAAGCGGATGTCATGGGACGATTGGAGTAGGGCTGGTAGCGCTGGTGGTGGGATTGTTGGTGAGAGTGAACAGTGGGGGCTGGCAAGAGATGATTCATGCTTGGAGCTGAATTGGATTTTTCAGAAATATAAGGAGGATAAGAAAAAGGATTCGAAGTGTGAGACGAAATTTTGATAATTTTTAAGCTGAAAGACTGTTATAAAAGATAATAATTGTTAAAACTTCGAGTGTTTTAACAATTGACTGATTTGAATTGAAAGTGGTGCTGCAATGTGTTGATTTTAATACGTCTATTGAATAATTATCTCAGTGAATAGTGCAATTGCTGTAATCAATGAGAACAACTGACGGAAATTTTGATGAATGCTTAAATGATAAAATATTCTATAGGAGTTTTGAAGTGTGTGGAATAGTATTTGATATTCGAAACAAGCGTCTAGGATCGGTAAATCTAATGAGTGGATGAAGAGTGGGTACGATCAGAAATAAAGTCAAATTTTAATTCAAGTAAAATTCACTTGATATGTTCTAAGAGGAAGATAAAGGAGAGAAATAATACTTAAAGGATAGAAATATACACAAAATACTGAAAAAGAGGAGAGTGAGAGAGAATCTTAGTTTAACACTATAAAATCAATTTATCACGCTAAATCGAGTGATAATGGGATAGGAACGTATAGAGAAGGATATATCGAATATTCGGGTGGACTTAAAGTAAAAGATGTTGTAGGAAAAATGATATATAAAATAATGTATCAACTAGTGATAGATGATATTGGAGAATGATTTGATTGAGGAAGGAAGAATTTTTTAAAGATTTTTTCTGTGATAAAAATCTAACTACAACATAATTGACAATGGAGGAAGCCATGGTATTTATACCTAAAATACATTCACCAATTCTAAATCTTTTCATTCATCAATTATTATTTGATATCGAATAATTTTTAATCAAATTTTGATAGATACAAATTTTATCAAATACGAATTGAAATTGACATTTAATTTAGAAAATATATCATCGACCAATCAAATTAAAGAATCTAAACAGAGTAAGGAGTGTAATTGGTAGATTATTATATTTTCATGAGGTTTGACTCTTTACCTAAAAGAGTAAGAGCGTCTATTGGGATGATTTAATGGTTTTCTGAAATTGAAAAAGTTTCTTGGAATCTCCCCCTTTTCTCCCCCTTGAGTGTGAATACTCCCTCCTCCTGAACTCTACTTGCATTAATTTGAAAAGACGACTAAAATAGGTTAATCAAGTATTTTTAGTTTAGGAGAAAATTTGAATTCGATTAATGAGGATTTTTGGTGGGTGGAAGAGGTGACCATAAACGATGAATCGGCTAAATGAAGGTCCATGTCCCGTTCATTTCAATTAACGAGTCAAATTCAGAGGATTGAGTTTCAGGAGTGGAAAAAGATATATGATCCATCACATTTCTATTCATTTAACAATTGAATTTAGCTAAAGATCTATGACATGGTTATAGATGAAGACAAGTTATTGCAAAAATGATATCATGGGTATCACTTAACACCATACTCAAACAATGTTAAATCCAAATCTCAAATTAATTTAAATAGATTAAACTAAACGGAATTGGTAGCATTTCTATATTAGCATTTTCTTCTAAAGTTCAATCATTTTTCTCCATTTATTCAAATGTTTATTATCAGGAACCACATAAAAATTACCATTTTATTACTAATATTCATTTAACAAAGTCTCATCTACAACACTATTTCTAAGATATAATATTATGAACTTAAAACTATAAAATAGTAAAAATAAGAATACTAATAAAGAACTCAAAATTTGGTAGTTTAGCGAAATTATTTTACTTTATTTAATTTATTTATTTATTCATGTCAGGGGGAGCATAACGTGAAAATTGGTAAAATAAATATTTTTCATGTATTAATTAGGAGATGCTTAAATAAAGAATTAATTATGAATTGATTTGATGATTTGCCAAAGTTTAGGGAGTTGAAATTGAGTGTTTGGCTTTATACACTTCCGAAGTTTCTATTCTGAGTATGTTGAGTGAATATCATTTGAGGATGAGTAATGGATGAATGTCAGTTGGATCGATGCAATTGTGAATTGGCAAATTGGCTATTTACAAGAGGATTCTGTAAACATAGTTAAAATGTGGTTGATTTGGTTTCAGATGATGCAGGAAAAAAAATTGATTTAGCAATTGTTAGAGGATATTATGCACATTTGGTTGGTTTTAAAAGCGGAACTTTCTTATACTCATTGTATTATCCAATAACAAAAGATGATAATACATAATCATCTCCTCTGTAATTGGCTATATTTTCAGTTGAATACTGATAACGCGGTGAAGAGTGAATTATTTGTAATATTTAATTGATTTAGGCAAAAATATTTCGGTAAATTTTCAGATATTAAACTCCATTATAAACTAATTTATCAATCCTGCATCAACTGTTATAACGATCTTTTTTATAACAAAGCATCCATTATATTTTTTGCTTTAATTTGAAAAATCACCGAAATATATCCATTTAATTATCGATACAATTATTAAAATCATATCTATCAGGTCATTTAAAATAATATTACTTGTTTATTAATGTAACTTGGAAAGTACTATTACAGAATTTTAGATTCAATTATATTAGTATGTTTGTGATAATATTAACATATATATATTTAAAGATATTATATTAGATAAGCATTTGGAGCTAAACTTTAGCTTAAATTAATTAATAAATAACTGCTCTCAAGGCTGACTGTTTGAATTGCAAATATCTCAATTTGATTGGATACTAAATATATTAATTTTGGAATTAAATATAATAATTGAAATAAATTAAGGGTTTAAATATGATTATTTTAATATCTGACCAATAGATTCATATGAAATCCAATTGAAATCATACTATTTAACATATTAAATTTATTTTAATTAGCAGTATTAAAATAATATATTATTAAAAAATTAAAGATTATATAATCATTTTCAACTGATATAAAGAATAATAGAATAATTAAACATTATGATATTTATAATAATTTTACTTTATAATACTAGATCTTAATTTTCAAGACTTCACTATAATGCAAGTGGTCTGTGTCGAGAGTATTAATATATTTAAATTTGATAAAAATAACAACTTGAAGATATATTATCATGAATCCAAAATCAAATTAATAACAAAAGTATATCTTTCAAAAATAAAATCTTAAAAATATATTTTATCAATACAATATTTATTTTTGTATAATTATTTAATACAAGCAATTGTTCTATATTTACTTTAAGTTTTAATTTAATCATTTTTACATATATTTAAAACGACATATTACCTTGAGTTATTTATCCATGTATAAGTGTATAAATTTAAATTAATCCTAATTTCAAATCAAAATAATCCATTAAAGTTTTTTTTCAGTATCATCAACAAAGAATTAGCATGGCGTATTTGCACAAATAAAAAAGATTAAAAAGAATATCAAGTTGAAAATGTTTTTGAAAATTGATCAAAATAGAGAAAATTGATTTATTAATTAAAGATTTATGTATTGATTTTAATCAATGTCGATGATTTTGTCATTTTCTTTCAATACTATTATCCATGCACATTAAAAAAATCTCAATTAAGATTATTTATAGCTATATAATTGGATGAATTAACTTATTAGGTAATTTCATTCCTTCATAATTTTGTAAGCATTGAGTGCCCGATAAATTATTTCAATTAATTTAATAATCATTTTCTAATAAAAATTAACTATATGTTATTTCCGAGGCAAGTTTTATCATAATATAATTGTTTTTTTATTTTATTATTAATGTCTTTATAGAATATTTCATATTAATTATTATTTTAAAATATTGGGGATTAATGGTTAATGCCAAAAATTGAAACTTTGATTTGTTACATTTGAAGGCAGTATTGTAAAAGGAAATAGACTTTTAGAGCTTAAACGGGAAATCACCAGCGGTAAACGATAGGTTACCACAGGGTTAGGGGAAATTAATGGGATTCACCAAATGAGATGCAAATGGCTTACTGCGAATAAAGTAAATATCTCACGCTCGTCGAGACTCAGTACTTTTGTGAAGGTTACGAGAAAAGCTTAGAGACTGGATACTTTTGAAATAAAAATAAAATAGTTGAGATTGTTAGCTCGTTGGTGATAGCCTTATATTAGTTTTCATTTTTGATTTTTATGGATAGGAATGACTCGGTGACAGAAAGGAACACAACTACTCGGTACAGGAAATGGGTGTTCTACAATGTGACTTCTCGATTCAGTGTGGTAATCTCAGTTTCTTGAGTGACTGACAAGATTATTTCTCATCACAATATAGGATTAATTAATAAATATTTATGTATATTTTGGTTTTCCCATGATAAATATTACTATAAGATAAAATAGTTTTAATGATAATGAATCAACAATATATAAAAATAAACAATATTAAAATAGATTTGAGTATCATTTTATTTTTATTATAAAGTTTATATTAAATTTTGATTGGTAATATTTTTATTCGAAAATATCAATAACTACTATTGTGTATTAATTAATTTTTTTCTATTATAATACTCATTAATTCAAATGAATTTAAAAGTTTAAACATCTGAGTAGTCCCTTATTAAATCAATTTAAGAATAAACATATTTTGAATCCATAGAAACAGACTTAATAAACTGGAAATAAATCTGCAAATATTGATTATGGATATAATATAATACATACTGGTGTTTCTGCAGTATATCTTATTTATAGTCATATTCCTGTTCGATGCCAGTAATAATTTCTTGCATACAACCACTACCGTCCCATAATTCGAATTTAAAAAGATTTTTTCATAAATTTTTTTTCAAATTAATAAAATTTCAAAATTATTAATGCAAAAATAAAAATTTAAAGTTTATCAATAAAAATAGATCAAGAAATAAAAAATTATTTTAGATTTATTAATTTAAAATGAAGAGAAGTAGAAGTATTGAACAATTAGATAAATCTGATAAAATTTCTAAGAGTGAACATCCTGATAAGATCGATTTAATCAATAATCCCCCTGAAGACAACGATCCATTGAGTGACGAGGAAGATCCCATCGAAAATGGAGAAGAAGAAGATAATGAAGAGATCACCATCGATTGCGTAAATGCCACTTATAACGAATTAACTCAATTAAACCCTGACAGTGACGTCGATCATTGTGAAACTTTAAAAAATCGCTACATTCATGAATTTGAAAGTGTATACAATCTTGAAAAATCCAAAAATTTGACCAATAATATTCAATTAATCAAATTGATATTAAATTTTACTAAGTTGATTCAATTTAAAGATTATGCTATAGAATTGAAATCAAAATTAGATCATTACAAATGGTTGAACTTGACTTTGGATTTAATTTTGGTAATATTTATTTAATATATAATTGATTAATTCATACTGATATATAATTATAGTGGTCTCTTGATTTAAAAAATCACCATAATTTAAAAGGAATTTCTAATGATCCTGAGCCTAATCAAGAGGATGAAGATGATGAAGATAATGTTAGTATTTTAACTTTATCTAAACCTTTAAAGGTTGAATTTGATCGAATTGAAGAAGCTATTCAAAATGTAGTATTATATTGGCCATTTGATTTCCTTTAGATTAATATAATCTTTGAATTTATAGCATATAAAGGATATCGACTTTGAAAAGGAAATCAATGCATCCGAAGGATTTGAAGAATTTTTGATAGAATTGGACACTGTTGGAACCAGTCACTTTACCAAATATTATCCTAGTAAGTGCAATTTCATCTTATCAATTTAATTTATATCATAATAATTTAATTTAATAGATATTCGAGTTCTATTAACTCAATTATATATTGACAATCTTTTCAATCCTCTCCTTAAAGCCAAAACTGATAAAAATACTTTGAAATTTCAATTTATTAGAATTGGATTTAATTTAATTCAACACAATTTTAGTCTTATGGAGCAAAGTTCCATTAATTTCAAAGTAATATATAATAATACTAGTATGAATTATATACTAATTTAGATTTTTATAGTCTATTTGTGAAGTTTGCATCGATCAATTAAAACAATTAACTTCTCAAGAATCTGAATCTGAAGCAATTGATAAAGATAAATTGGCATTGTGGTACGAACAGGTAAATTCAAACCAAATCAAATACCAGTTCATTAGCTAAATTAAAATTGTAGTTGGGACATTTATACCTATTAGACATTAACTTTATCGAACCTAACGACAATGAAACTGAAGATGAGGTAGAAACCAAGATTCTATTAAATTTCGTTGAGAGTGGCAAGCATTTTGAAAAGAGTCTAGAATATAAATTCAATCCTAGATTATTACAATTTATTGAAAATAATAATAACAATGACGAATAAGTATTTGAAATAAATATAGAGACCAAATCGTAATAATGAATCTGATTCACTACTTATTTCAATTCAAATAATTTGATATCAAAAATTTTACAATATTCCCATTAAATTAATAGCGGAGTTGGGTTTATTTTAACTAATAATTTAATCAAACTTAATGATTAATATTAACTTGGTCAAATGACCTTTAATCAAATTTGCCACATATATTAAAACTAAAAATTAAATAGTTGTTAATATTATTTTTTTATTCATTTGTATATTTTTCTCATTGTAATGATGTCATTTATCAATAATAATATTCTTATTATTTTAATATTTAATGGGATTTCATATTTTAACAAAATATGATATTCTATTAGAAAGTTTAAACTTATTAATTGTGACAATGCTATCTCATCATTGTGTAGTTATCATCATTTTTTATATGAATGATTATTATTATTATTATTATTATTATACTTATATAATTTGATTCAAGTTATATTATATGCTAATCATGATTACATATTAAATTAACTATTATAAAATTTTGATTAAACAATGACAAAATTGGTAAGATTAAAATTCTCATACTAATAATTATCAAATCAAATTCTTATATTTTAGTGATACAAACACAAAATAACAAAAGAAATAACGATGAAAAAATTGTGAAAATTAACCACATAAATCCCAAATCAATATTAAAATTATTCTTGATTTAAGCATATCCATAATTAATCACGTATAACAATTAATAAAGAATCTTGATCATTGGTTAAAATCTTCCAATCCACATTCAAGATTAAAAATTTATTTAAAAAGATTTTTTAAAAATCCATTTCAAAAAAATCACCTTTCAAGTCAATATTTATTTGTTACATTTTGCAATTTTAAATCCACTTAATTTTAATCAAAATATTAAAACAAATTTAATGCAAAAAATAAATTGATTTTAATCTTTGATAATAATTCTCACTTAATTTTTTTTAATTAACGAATTGATTTGAATTAGAATTAGAATTCTCATTTTATCAATTATTTTAACTAGTCAATAAATCATCAATCGATTTTTTTAAACTAATTGAGCATTTCATAAATCAGTTAATGATTTCATCCATTTTTAAGGTGATTGGCAGATTAGATAGATTAATCAGATTGGGAATTTGCATGCGAATTAACGATTTTGGTTATTTTAAAATCCGTGTAATATCTCCTTCCTTCGCAATTTTCTCCCTCTAATCTCCTCTATACACTTCTCTCCCCAACTCCTGAAATTGGGTTTAACACCCCTTCTCTTTTCCCCCTCCTGAATCTCTTTAAAATTAGGTCTAATTAGCAATTGGAGATGAATGAATATTTTATTTTAGATTATTTTTATAAAAAATTTTTTGTCTATCACAAATTAAGTCATAATGATCATTTTTATAAATCATCATAATATAAAATATATTGATGTCGTGAGTAGTATTAAAAAAGTATAAATGAAAGATAATAAAAATATAAATTAGTAGATATAAATTTACTTGTTAAAAATATATTATTTAATATTATATCATAAAATTATTAAATCATCGTTGGTGGTATCAAACCTATAATGAATTTCCCATCAGCAACTAATATGTATATCTTATCTTATATAACAATTAGTTAAGCATAATATTATAAACAATATCTTAATTTATATTAATAATTAAATTCAATACAAATAAATTATTTATAATAACTAAAATTTTTAGTTTACTGCGAACATCCAATTAATCAAATAATAATAATAATAATAATAAATTAAAATTATATCATAATTAATAAAAAAAATTTTATTTAAATTGAATTGGGATAAATTAAAATTATTTTAATATATTATCATTTCCTTATAATGTGATTTTGGGTATTTAGTTAAGTATGAGAAAATGGATAACTTCACTAGCACTCAATTGAGAGGTTTGGATACTCGGTAAATATTCGCCAAATGCAGTATTGTACACTATTTTATTAAAATGATTGAATATTGAATCATTAATGATAAACTATAATAAACACAATTGATTTTTTTCTTAAAATAATATGACAAAAATTAAAGGAATATTGAGAATTATTAAACTGTGAAAGAGAGTTCAAACCGAATGATCCTTAATTAAAATTGAAAAATAATTACCAAAGCAATTAGAGTATTCAATACAAGAACTTCAACAGTGTTCCTTAATAGTATGTTAAACATAATTAAATGAAATTAATTTTCAGAGATAAAAATTGTCACAACTGCTAATCAACTTGAATAACAATTTAATATTCATATCATCTCCTTTAATTAACGTTTAACCTCTATAATGGATGTATTTAATATAAATTTGTGTTATATGAAGTTAATTCTCTCAATTTATCTTGATATTCTCTCATAATTTAAATTACTTGATGTTTGCAAAACTCTAAAATAATCAAATTTTACATTTTATCGGGATAAATGCTATAAAAAATAGTATATGTTAAATCAATAGTATTTATATTACATATTGTTTTAAATAATCTACGGTTTCTGCAATACAATGAAATTTATTAAATTCGCATTCGTTTCGGAATGAAATAGATACTCCCACAGATTTTCCGAGGTCTGTGTACCTTATCAATTGCTATACTAGCTAGAGTTCTAGGCCGGAATTTTCTAAATGTTAATGAAGTACCTTAATACACTATAAATCCCTTTAACATATTAATCTAATGTGGTGTCATGTTCCTAGTAATAAGTCTCTGTAACATTAAATTCCATCATTTAATATATTTTAAATTAATCAGAGAATTTTTATTATAAACTTGAAATTCGTATATTCATCAAAATTTATTAATATTGTTGATATATACATATTAGTAAATTATATTTTGAGTAATGCTAAAGTTTTGGTATCTTAATAAGGATAGATTATTTTGTAATTGTTAGGATAATTTTTATGGAATAGTATCATTTGAATTTGGAGTATTTTGATACGGGGTAAAATTAGCTTATACTTTTTTGTTAATTTTTGCCACCATTCTTTAAGAATTTTGGAAATTTTATTATATATCAGAGTGATAAAAAGTATTATATTGCAAATATTTCAAAAGTTAATATTTAATATAATAATGTATTTCTATAAAATATATCATTATAATTGATAATAATAGTAATTGAAATTTTTGATTAATATTCTTTGTATTATTGATTTGATATTACAATTATCATTTATCATTTCAAAAATTATTCAAAATTTAATATAAATCAAAATTTTTTTGATAAGTTATATTATTAGAAAAGTATAACCTTTGCTAAAAAAATAATTAAGTACATTACAAATTATATTTTATAATGATTATTATTTTGTCAAATTTATTATATTTTAAAATATTTGTGTTCAAATGCTTAGAGTGTTAATATATAAGATTTTAGTTAAAATTTATTTACAATTCTGATATAGTAGTGACTATATTTGGAAAACTGTTATAATATTGAAAATTTTGAATTATTTTTTCTAATTAATTGATCCATTAAAAAGTATTATTAAATATTTTATTAATTACATTTTAATAATATTTAATATTTATTCAAACTGCTTAAATAAAAAATTAAATATTAAATACACAAAACTGTCGCAATATATGTCTATTATAATTTATCTAATAACTGATTTATATATTGATTTTTCTAATTTGAACAAATTATTTGAAAATTACTAAAGTGAACTAAAATTGAAATAATTATTAGATTATCAAAGTTTGGAATTATTTTAACAGTAGTAATTTTTTTTAAATTAGATAAGGATAAATATATAGCAATTTAAGAGCTAGTGAAAATTGAATATAATGAAACTTAGATAATGAAATAAATATTTAAGATCTTTTAATAGTTATAGAATATTAATGATTAACATCTAATCAATAACAAATTTTTATTAATTGACTATAACTAAAAATTTCAAAAATTAATTTACGCTCTTATAATTATTTTAATTTAATACTAAACAACTGCTGAATGATGTTAAATTAGTTTTTTAGTTGACTGCGATGATTTTGACATTTATAAACAATCGCATATTCATTTCGTATTTATTGTTATGATAATATACTATTAAAAGTTAATTTTATATCGAGTAACTTAATTACGATTAACTCAATTGAATTATGATATCACTAACCTTTATCGATATATTTTCTATTATTTGGGTTTAAAGATTAGCTTAGTTTATCATAAACGAATATTTCTCAATTCTTTATATTCTAATTTAATTTGGACTAAGTTTTAATGAAGCTGATAATGGGGTTCGGTATTAAATACCCAAATAGGAAGGATGGGACCTACAATTTGATTTTTTAATCAGATTTTATATTGTAATAGAATAGAATGATTAATAACTGAGAAAACTTATTTTATTAATAATAATTAAATCAAAGAATTTTTTTAGAATATGTGCCAAGTGTATTTTAATAATTTTCATGGATAAAATACGCAATTTAATCGATCCAAAAAGTATTGATAATAATTTATATTACTTGCAGATTTTTTGGGAATTTTTTCGTTAATAATAATGAATTATATTTCAATTTTTCTAATGTGATACATTTTTAACAGTGTCTAGGAGTTTAATGGATCCAAATTAATTCTCAAATTTATTTTAATAGCTGTACTTTTTGAATCCTTATATCTATTTAATTTTTAATCATTCAAAATTCAATTTAAATTTTATTCATTCATTATTAATCGATGTAATACTTTCATTTTGATACTTATCAGGTAACTATTATGACTTAAACGAGTTTCCAAATAAGTCATATATTAATGATTACGAACTCTGCCTTTTGGATGATTTCACACTTGAAGGGAATTTAAAAGAAGGGATATAATGACTAGAACCTTACATCATTAATTCCTTTTGAATCACATTTCAAATTTTTATTTGCAAATAAAAATTTGGGTAACTTGGTTTAATCAATTTTCTCCCTTTTCCTGTATCGCTATTGACTTTTATTGAAATTGTATTAATCCAAATTTATTCTTAAATAGCAATATTTAGTTTATAATCGAAATATCAAAAATGTGATCATATTCATAACATCAAATTAATACACCAAAACCTTTATCAATTTTCCTAAATTTATCCAATTAACATCGATATCTCCAAAATTTAGTTCATGTCAAAGCCTATGAGGAAAATTATTTGTAATTTTTTAATCTAATATATATATATATATATATATATATCATCCTTCATCACAAAATATATTGAACACTTTATTGACATCACAATCTGTATTCAAAATAATATTTTGATAGATTTTGATATTTTAATTTATTTTTAAAATTTATATTTAATTTTGAAAAATCTAATTGGACAAATTATAATTTTAAATGTACATTTAATATTAATTAAATCCATTTAACAATGGTCAGCAAATTTTAAAATTACAATTTGTATTAAAATATTATAAATTTAATATATCATATCACTATCTTTCAGTTAGTATTGATTGCTTACTTAGATTTATAATAATAAAACATTTAAAAAGTATTTAATAATTAATATTCAATCTTAGTTTATTAATTTATATTAATAATTTTTATGAATTTAAATTTTATCACTATTAATATCACTTTCAATTGCTTACCATTATATTAATATTACAGATTTAATACCAAATGCTTATTTTGATAGAGTATATTATTTTATATTAATTAATTATATATCAAATAATAATATTCATTATTATCCTTAAAAAGGGACTTAATCAAAATTAAATTAAAAGGTAAATTTATTAAAACTTATATTTATAATAATTAAAATCTTATATTATTAATAAAATAATAATTATATAATTATTTATAAAATTTTATTTTATATTTTTAATTATGATTTTAATATTAAATTTAATTACTAATAATATTGAAAATCAATATTGTTTATATTAAGTAAAAATACTTAAATTTCTTATAAAGGAAAAATAATATTTATAAAAATATTTTTATATTTGAAAACAATAAAAAGATAAATATTAAGGAAATAAGATATAAATATTAATAATATTAATCAACTTAATAATGACTTTTCTATTTTATTATATTAAGAGATTCTATTAAACTTGATAATTAATATATTCTTCTTTAAATATAAAAATTCATATAATCAGTTGAAATTAAATTAACAAGAAATAATGAGAATTAATTAATATATATTATCAGAATTAAATATTCATCATTATAAGGTAAATAAGATAAAAAATTATATTTAAAATTATTAAATAAAATATATTATGATGAGTTTATAAGTAATTATTGTATAATATATTTAAGGTTAAAAAATTTGGTAAAAAAACTTTGATTGATACCAATGAGATTCAAACTCACTCCACGTTAACTGAAGATGATCTTAGGTCACGCGCCTTGAATTACTCGGTCGTATCAGCTTTCTTTTTAATTTTGATTATTATCTCATGCTAATTAACATAAATATATTAATAGAATTAATTTTTTATCTCTTATTTTTAATATTAGCTTTTTCATCCAGACCTTATCTTTATATTATTATTAATATATAATAAATTGAAATTATTATATTTTATAATATTTATAACTCTTTAACTATGACTAAATATATTATATATTAGATTTTAATACTATATTATTCTAAATAGCATTAATGAATTATTCAACTTATATCTAATATTGATTACTTATTAT
>JNEM01010702.1:0-12296 GCA_000697335.1 Conidiobolus incongruus B7586 | reverse complement strand
ATTTTATTCTAAATAAAAAATATATAATAATTATATAGTTTATTAAAAATTATTTTAAATTAAAAATAATTAAATAATTAATAAAGATTTATATAATTTTCAATTTAATCATAATTTTGATATTTTATTAAAAAATTAAAAATATAAGTAAGTTTTATTATATATAAGTTTTTAATCTATAAACCTATAAATTTATAGCTTATCCTGGTTAAAATTTAAGTGTCATTATATCAGATAAAAATAAATTATATATAACTTAATATAATTTATTATATTAAAATAATTTAGTTTGAATTTTTATATTAGTTGAATTTTATATAGTTAAGAGTGAATTAAATTAAAGGTTAATATATAAATTATTTTTAATCTATAACTGATTTTTGCAAATATACATATATATATATTAAGATTATTTATTTTTATTATATATTTTTTCCTTGAAATTAATAATTTTTTAAAAATCAAAAATTTAAAAATCTTTTTTTTTGATTTTAAGGTTATATTACTCTGTATTTTTAATAATGGGAATTTTTTGTGATTGAAAATAAATAAATATTTTAATATAAAATATATAAAAATAAATATATAATATTAATTTATTAGTTTCTTTTATTATTAATAACTTTTTGCTATACTTTTAGCAAAGATCTAACACTTACAAAACAGTTGTTTTTATTAAAAACTAAAATTTAATATTTTACAAACCAATTAAATTTTCTTGTAAAAATTTTCTTTCTTATAAGCTGGTTTTTTAATTACCTAAAGCAATTATAATTACATAGGTTATAATCTATAGAATATACTAGATGTGGTAGTTTTTTCCAGTTATTTTTAATTAGAAAGTTTTTTACAACTTTAGATTTATGAATTTTATAATTATTATGTAAAATAATAGGTTTTCTCAAATTATTTTGAGAACACTAATTAAAAATATTTTTATTTGAAAAAACAATATAAAGTTTATTATTAATTGTTTTTCCTTCAAGAACTAAATAAAAATAGCATATACTATTATAATCTATTACAATAATTAACATTTGCTTATTAACAAAATGTTTATTTAAAGGGATTTGTAGAGGGGGTTGATTTAGCTTAATCTAACATTTTGATTTGTGTTTTGGTAAAGGATTATACATAAAGATTTAAGATTCATCAATTGTAATTAGTCACTGTAAAAGTTTAAGCTTCTAATAATATTTTAGTAAGTTTTGTTTAACAATAACTACTCTAGCTTTTTTCTAAGCTTTAATTAAATCATATAGTACCTATTTTATAATTTTATTTATTAATTTGAGGTTAAACTTTAATATATATAAAATACTTGTAAAACTAATATTAAAGTGCTTAGATAATTCTCTAACATAAAATAAAAAGGTGTTTTTCAATATATTTTTTCATTTTATTAATAATTAAAAAAGTAACAGTTAAAGTTAATCTTTTAAATTTTAACAGGTTTTGGATAGTTTTTCTCTTAGCATTAAAGTAATTTACCTAGTAATAAATTGTTAATTTAGATAATACTTTATTACTAAAAGCTACTTGTAAATTTTAAATAATTTTAGAGGGCTTATGGTTAAGTTTTACTAATACTAAAATAAAAAACTTTTGATGATTACTATTTAGTTCAAACATAATTAAATTAAACAGCCAATTTTAAAAAATTAATTTTTTAATCAAAAAAATTATTATATATATATATATATATATATTAAAAATATATAATTTCCTATTAACTTTGTATATATTTATTTATTTCAAACTAATAATATGTTTGAAAAATCAGAAATTAAAAAATTTCCCATTTCTTCAAATTCAAGGTAATATATTTGAATTTTTAGTATTTTTTTAATTATTTTATAAAAGCTAGTTTTTAAAAAAATCAAATTTTAACACTTGTAAGAATAATAAAACTTTACTTTGAAACTTCCATTATTAAAACATTAATGATAGATGGCAATAGTTATTGAAACTATTTAAGGCGTTGGAAAATTTAGTTATCTAGTTTGATATTCTGATCATATGTTTTATTGGAATAGACTATACTTTAAACAAAACTTTATCAATCAATTATATACTAAGATATCAAACAAGTTAGGTTTATTTTTAATACTTTAATAAAATCTATATTAATAATAAACAAAGAAAATATAAAATCTTGTTAATTTAAATTTAACAACCGAATTTTAAATAATCAAAATACTACAAAATTATTTCAAATTAATTTATAACAAAAATTTTATATCTGATCTTGAAAATTTTAAAAGAATTAAAGGTTTCTAAACTTGCAATTATTTATTTTTGAAGGATATTTGGGATAATTACTGTATAACTAATAAAGGTGAATTAAAAATCTATATTAAGTAAAATCAATTTAAAACTAATTTTGTACTACTTTACACTTGATAGCTCATTTATTTTATATTAGAATTTGAGGGTTATTATATGATTATATTTTTACAATAAATATACCAACAATATATTTTATGTATCTATTAATTTATCTCCTAATTAAACATATAATTTATATAAATAATTTTGATTAAAATAATAATTTTTTCATATATTATAAATTTTTATTTTCTAT
Source organism: Conidiobolus incongruus B7586 (assembly GCA_000697335.1). Lineage (NCBI taxonomy): Eukaryota > Fungi > Entomophthoromycota > Entomophthoromycetes > Entomophthorales > Conidiobolaceae > Conidiobolus > Conidiobolus incongruus. Next base: position 9,712 of record JNEM01010702.1, on the reverse strand, counting down.
TTTTAGAATAAAAATAGTTAATAAATTCGAAATCTTTACGGAATTATATATTTTGAGAGATATACAAAAATTGGAAATCTTAAGATATGGATAATTTATGTTTTAAAAACACTGTTAAATAATCACTTTTATATTGTTTACGTTACTATGAGGCTTAAATTATGAATTATATAGTGTAGCCTACTATTATAATACAATTTTTTCAACATAGATGTTTTAATTTTAAGGCTTTAATATTAAATATTGCAGAGACCATATCCTGATAGCAACTTGTAATTTTTCGTAATGTAACGTTGAGCATTAAATATTATTAGTCTAATTTATTGAAATCATTCATTTGAATTTGATAATTATTATCTGTAAAAAAAATAAACAATATCTTTTGTTTTAATAATTACTTTATTTTTGACTCAAAATTATTATAAAATATATTTTATATAAAATCACCTATATCAATTTAAAAATAATTTTTATAATTCGAAATTTATAACAGTCATATTTACAATATCTAACTCTCAATATAACTAATATATATTTATAAGATTGAATAGAATCTACAAACTCACGAACATTTTAAAATACAACCTTGACATTGAACATATATTTCTCTAATATTGATAATATTTTCGATACTTAACTTTCTTGCCAATTATTTTAAACAGAAAATACGATTCTAACTGTTTTAAACAATTATTAGAATAATTAAATTTCATAATTGTGAAAAATATCAAAGATATAGATTTAAATTGATAATCTAATAGGTAAATACATAATTATTCAATGCATTGCTATGGTAAAATGCCAAAGTTAACCCTAACATATTCAAATCAGGTTCGATTATAAAATATTAATATTGAATAATCTCAGGTAAATATGAAAATTGCCCTTTAATTCTATTTTTATCACATTACTTCTATATGTAGCATTTTAAATGTGGCAAAATTAAATGTCACTATTATATAGTAATGCTTAACTAAAAATTATTGAATGACTTTTGCCTTATATCACTTTAATTTACCTGAATAACACTATTCAATACAAGAAATAACGGGACAATTGTTAAGAGAAATAAACCATAGTTCATTTAAATGAGGCCATTATAGGTAATCTGTTTATATTTATGAATTTAACCATATATCATGATAAAAGTAAACTGCTTTGTATCTTAGATTACTCATATTCAATGTCATAATTATCATTTTTTGATCAAAGCTCATTGTTGATATTAGAAATTTACTAACCAATATATTTTAAGAACTCTACCCAAAATTGATTTAATCTATATTTATAAGAATGTTACTAAATAATACTAAGGGGTCTATTAAAGAAATATTTTTAATAGAAAAATAAAATTAAATAGTGTTAAATTTTGTAAATTGAATTTTAAAAAAATCAAAATTTGATACATATTATAATTTTTTAGTGTATTTAAATTATATTATCATCATTGTTTTAATTATTAAATCTAATCAATATAGTATTTATGATATAAATAATTATATTGTTTGAATTAAAAATTGAATAAGATATAAATTAAATAGCAATAAATTATCAATAATTTTTATACTTTAAATTGTTTATTGATTTGAATTGAAAAAAAATTGGTAGTTGTTAATTGATTGAGTACTTTCTACGATATCTGTTTACGTTTATGAGATTTCAAAATTTGATTACAAGCACTCGATTAATGGTGGTGACCACCGCTACCTCCCATAGGACTGCCACCTCCAGCTGTAAGATCTTTCATCAAATTGACAGGATTATGGTACATTGTGAATTTAGCAAGATTAGACATAGCTCCACCAATATCACCGGAAGCCATCTGACCAATATACTGAGGGAAATCGTTAACAAAATGACCGATAGTGTGCATATACAAATTTCCAAGAGGATTTCCAGATCCAGGCTGGTGATTCAACAACACACCAGTTTCATCAGGAGTGGGGATGGCAGTAATAGTTGAAATGAGAGCTAAGGAAGTGATTTGGAAAAACTTCATTATTAATTAAACGCTGTTGATAATTCTTAATTGAAAATCATAAAAGAAATGAATTGGTATATATATTAAACGAAATTCAAAGCTTACTTTGCTCATTGACATGTGGCAAAATAAACCCAAGCGCCTATATCCTCTATTTGATAATCATTTTCAATCTAATTGTGTCATAACTGGAAAATTTTATATAGTATTAAGCCCGTTCACATTGACTGAATTATTGATAGGATTAAAATCAAAATGTAAATACAAATTTTGATTATCATTATTGAGGTTATAATCAAAAGAAATATTTGTCACATATAATATTTTTATTCCAAATAGAAATTCATATATTATTTATATTACTAATAATCATAAATTAATCTTTATTTTTTTATAACAAATGAATATTTTAAACTAATTTAAAAAAATTCAAATAATTTTAATAATTTCAAATATTATTATAATTATTATTCATGATTTAAATTATTTGATATAGTACAAAAACTTTCTATTTAATAAAATATAAAATATTTGTCAGTTAAATTTTGAAATGTTAAGTGACGCCTTAGGCTAAATTATTTATTTGTTATTTTTATTGGAATATAGAAGTTTTCCAAATATTATGAATTAATTCTATTTCCTTTTTGAGCTAATTTAACAATTGCCAAGTTTAATTCAAGTATTCCAATCTTTGTATATTAACTAATAAGATTGTAAGATATTTTGAAATTTTGGTAAATTATAATATATTCAAAAATATATATTATGATATTATATTTTCTGGGTTGATTTTTCATTTTTTATATTATCCAAAATAATTAATTGATGAATCAGAAATATCTCTTAAAATAATATATAAACTCGTTGTTAAAATAAATTTAATAACAATTAAAACTTAAAAAACTATCATCAATCCAAAATAAATTAATTTAATTAATCAATATCTATAATTAATTACAATATAATGTAAAATATTGGAATATGAACTATTCTAATAATTAGATTCCATATAGTCTTTTCCATGCAATTCCTGTAAATCGAAAATTTTAGTTTCAATTTCATTGGACAATTCAAGCATGGTTACACAGGTGAGTACCTTGATATTAATGACCATTATGGCCCCCGCCATTACTATTGTTATTGTTCGCTGACTTCAAGAGCTGACCACCTCCAAAGTCTTGAGCTAGATTAACAGGATTGTGATAAAGTGCAAATTGAACAAGCTTGGAAGCAACACCTAGAACATCACCTTGGGCAAGCTGTGAAACGTACAAGGGTGCGTCTGAAACTGCATGACCAAGTGTATGCATATATAAATTACCTAATAATGACCCCTCTCCAGGTTTGTGATCAAGCAATGGTCCGTTTTGCGGATTTGGTAAAGAAGAGATCCCAAGAATATTCATAAATAGAGAAAAGTTGAATAATTTCATAATTATGTACTGGGATCAATCAGAGAATATCTTTTAATTATTGATTTACAAAACATCAGCGGTATTATATATTGTAGTTAGGCCCTATTAGCTCCATAAAATGAGGACTACAAGGCGAATTGCAATAACCGCTTAATTCCTTCAAACAAAACATTGTGATCAATTGTGATAAATTGTAATCTTCGGATTGAAATATAAATTAAAAATATATCGCCAATAATTAAATATTATGACTGGAATATAATAAATAATATTCTAGTATTTAATTATCAAGGTTACTCGATTATTTCTATATAAAAAATGTTCAATCGAAATTAATAACAGTTAAAGTATTGGATATATATAACTTACCATAAATTTTATTTATTTAGATGTTAGAATCATCGGCTAATTTTAAAAAATGTGAATTTTGTATTTATGAATTCGTAGTCGAAATGATTAATAGTTTAAACCTTTAATATTTATTTTCGAAAATTGTATAAATATTTTATAAGAAACTACTGATTAATTAATATTTATATGACAAAAAGACTATCAATTAAGATGAATAGTGAATTACAATCATTGACCTTAAAGAAATTATCCAAATATTTAACTTATATTCAAACAGATCATGTCAATGTTGATGACCGCCCCCATCGCCACCATTATTTCCACCAGATACAGCCTTTACAATTTGACCGCCACCGAAGTCAGCAGCTAAATTTAAAGGATTATGGTAGAGTACAAATCTTAATAACTTGTTAATAAAACCAACGATATCACCTTGTGCAAGAGTGGCAAGATAGTCTGGGACATCGCTGAAAACGTGGCCTATCGTATGCATATATGCATTATTTATAACACCACCCTCACCAGTTTTATGATTGAGAAGATTTCCGAACCCGTTGTCAACTGGCACAGAAGCAACACTACAGGGTAGAGCGATTAATAATAATTTTAAAAATTTCATATTATTTCGAAATTCTTGAATCAATATGCGAGTCTAAATCTCTACGGTCATAATGCGGATCTTTTTATATCTTGAGCTCTGTTTACTTTCGAATCGCCCACGGTTACCACTATTATTCGAATGATTGACGCCTAAACCTCTAATTTTTTAAAAAAAAAGTCTAAACTCTTTTTTGACAATTTGCTCGGCTTTTTTCGAATTTGACTCGTCTTTTATTCTAAATATGTTAATTTTGGCAATTATTAAATTATATTTTTACTAACCGGTATATTGTAAATTTTTTTAAGATGGAAATATGGCTCAAACTCCATATTAATCATTTACTATTTGCCATATATTTCCTGATATTTTAATAATATTTTTGAATATTATGGTGTTTATATATTAAAATTATTATGATAAACAAAAAATATATATTAAATTAATTTATATTTTCAAAATAATGGCTATTTCAATGGATCTAATTATAGCCTTTTTATTATTAAAATATTAATTACCTTCAGGTTTAATGATTTTTTAAAAAATTTTACAATAAAACGATTCTTTTTTTACAAAATACATAAATCAAAATATATTCACCGATTATTAATAAATATTATGAAAAATTATATTTTTAGAGAGTATCAATAAATCAATAATCATATTTAATGGCATATAATAATGTAATACCCTATTTTTTCAACAAAATTTAAAGTCAAAAAATTGTAATTATTTCAATTTGACCTTTAACTTGGATTTTTGAAATAGTTTCACATCATTCGCATATTTATCAATCATATTTAACTAATTTGACTAATTAGACTACTAAAATAATAAAAATATTATAAGAATTTCCTCAGTATAAATATCAATAATAAAATGAATAATATATATAATAAAATATGAAATGATGAATTTAATTGCGTTAATAGTTTATCCCATTATAGGTTTTGCTACACTTTTTCAATATAATTCAATTTTCAAAATCACCTTAATTACAACTGATCAATGATTTTTTGTGGCATTCTCAAAAATCATTAACACATTTTGCTAAAGTGTTAATCATTATATATTGAATTATTCTATTGATCGGAGAGCTCGAGTATTTTATTATGGGTCATATATAATACATTAAAGAATAATTTAATATTCAAGTAAAATATCTTTTTATTTTGTTTATAACTACTTTCAATAAATATTAGAATAATATTATTATTTCGAATTGTCATTGAAAGCTTTTATTGACTATAAAATCACAAATTAACATAGATTAAAATAAAATTGTAAAAATAAAAATAAGCAATTAGTTTAATAATTCTTTTTCAATTTTATAAGGTACAATATATTGCATTATTGAACATAGAAAATGACAGGTTTGATAGTAACATATTTATATGCATATTATAACCATGTATTATTATATCACATTGCTTTTATAAATTAATGAGTAATTTAATTATTTTTATATTAATTTTTGTTTTTTTAATATTGTTTTATAACGGCTATATTATATGTTATCATACAAATTAGAGTGGTTTTAAATAAGGTGTTATGATTTTTTAACTCGACTAAGCTACCAATGAAAATATATTTTTTTCAGATTCTTTTTTAACATATAATATATGATTATATAAAGTATTATTTTAATACATTCGATTAAAAGTAATTTTTAATAAAATATATATTGTTGATAAAAATTACAATTGATTTTCGCGGTCTCAATTACAATATATTTTTATAAAATGAAATATAAATATTCATTAATAAATTTGATTACCTTTTATAGAATCACTTTATAAAAGTATTATATAATTTACCGTCATTAATAAAATTTGAATTAATTTAGTTATGATGTTAAAAAAATACAGTTGAAAAATGAGTTTTTCTGGAAAAATCCTTTAACTTAAATTGTGTTTTCAGTATTGTTTTTGGTTTGTGTAAAGTATTATAGTAAATGAAAATTCAAGTTTTTATGTTTAAAAAGATTGACATATTTAGATAATTCCAAAGAATATTGTTTAATTCTCTCCACAAAATGAATAAATAATAGTTAGAGATATATATATAAACAAAACCTACAAATGTGTTCCAATAAATAAAATGTTATATATCAAAATATATATTATTTTTCTCTATCAATATTCTTTTAATTTTATTTACTCAACTGAAATATTTCAAAAGAAAATTTTATATTAATTTTGGGTATAACTATGAATTAAATGTATTAAGATTTTCATCCTTTACCAATTCTAACAATAATTCAATTATCTTGTTAATTAATGTTTTAAAAATATAATATTTTATTGTCATAGTAAACATAATTGAATTAGAAATTCTATATATTAATGATAAAGAGTACTTTGTATTTATCAATTATTAAGTATTGCTTATATTCTAATAATCGTTAAAAGCTTAAAAAACTTCATTATGAATTTATTAGAGAAATGATATATTTTGATTTATTACTAGATAATAACACAAATGATTTTTATTTTGTCATATTAAAGATAATATTAAGGTTTATACTATGTATTAAAAGGTAAAATTTTTCCACAATGGAAAAACTTCAGTTCCTTTAAATCGAGTTCATCTATTTATAATATTCATACCATGGTTAGAATATTTAAAAAACTTCCAGTATAGCTGAAAAAAATCTATTATTTACTTTTTTAAGTCAAATTACTAAAGTATATACTTTCTCAATCATTATTATATAACTTTAAAAGTTATATATTGTCATATAAATTAATAGAAAGTTTATATTGAAATGAAATTTAAAAATATTCAAAAATATAATAAATTAAGACCTGTTATGAGAAATAAATTTTTACGATATATTTAACATTCTATATTTATTTCAATTTTCGCTATTGTTAATAAGGCTTTTAACTCAACTTTATTTGACATTTAAATTTTTCAAATTTAGTAATATAAATATAGTTAAAAAATATAATTTTTAATTAATCATTGGGATATTGCTTTTCCATACTATAATGAAAAATTTTTAAAATATCTTATTTAAATAGTGATTAATATAAATTAATTAAAATATTATAATATATTAAAAAACAATAAATTTTATCTTTCAATTATATTAATTGAATTTAAATATATTTATCATAATTATAATTTGAATATAGTGAAAATTGTGAGTTTGAATAAACTCATATATAAATATAAAATTTCTATAAACAATATTTTTTTAAAAAAATTATATATTAATTACCAATATATTGTTATTATTCAACTCAAACATCTATTAAATAAATTTTTTATTGTAAACTATATATTGATTCTATAATTTATTATATTTGATTACTAAAAAATATACAGCCTTGTTAAATTATTAATTAAATATATTATTATAAAATTATTATCATTTTGTGAAAAAAGATTTTATATCTTAGATTTATTACTCTGTATATTTAATAATGGGAATTTTTTGTGATTCAAAATAAATAAATATTTTAATATATAATATATTAAAATAAATATATAATATAGATTTAATATTTTCTTTTATTATTAATAACTTTTTGCTATACTTTTGGCAAAGATCTAACAATTAAAAAAGAGTTCTTTTTATTAAAAACTAAAATTTAATATTTCACAAACCAATTATATTTTTTTGTAGAAATTCTCTTTCTTGAAAGCTGGTTTTTTAATTACCTAAAGCAATTATAATCATATAGGTTATAATCTAGGGAGTATACTAGATGTGGTAGTTTTTTCCAGTTATTTTTATTAGAAAGTTTTTTATAGCTTTAGATTTATGTATTTTTCAATTACTATGCAAAATAATAGGTTTTCTTAAATTATATTAAAAACACCTATTAAAAATACTTTAATTTAAAAAAACAATATAAAGTTTGTTATTAATTGTTTTTCCTTTAAGAACTAAATAAAAGTAGCAAATAACATTATAATTCATTATAATAATTAACATTTGCTTATTAATAAAATGCTTATTTAAAGGGATTTGTAAAAGGGGTTGATTTAGCTTAATCTAGCAACTTGATTTATGTTTTGATAAAGAATTATACATAAAGATTTAAGATTCATCAATTATAATTATTTATTCTAAAAGTTTAGGCTTCTGGTAATATTTTAGTAAATTTTGTTTAATAATAATTACTCTAGCTTTTTTTTAAGCTTTAGTTAAATTATAAGATACCTATTTTATTTTTTTATTTATCAATTTGAGTTTAAACTTTAATATATATATAATACTTATAAAAGTAATATTAAAGTGCTTAGATAATTCTCTAGCTAAAATAAAAAGGTGTTTTTCAATATATTTTTTCACTTTATTAATAATAAAAAGAGTGACAGTTGAAGTTAATCTTCTAGATTTTAGCAAGTTTTAAATAATATCTTTTCTATCCTTAAAATAATTTATCTAGCAATAAATTATTGATTTACATAATACTTTATTACCAAAAGCTACTTGTAAATTTTAATTAATTTTATAGGGTTTATGGTTAAGTTTTACTAATATTAAAATAAAAAACATTTAATGATTATTATTTGGTTTAAGTATAATTAAATTAAATAACTAATTTTAAAAAATTTATTTTTTAATCAAAAAAGTTATAATATATAAATATATTAAAAATATATAGTTTCCTATTAACTTTGTATATATTTATTTATTTCAAACTAATAATATATATGAAAAATCAGAAATTAAAAAATTTCCCATTATTTTAAATTCAAGGTAATAAATTTCAATATTATTAATAAATTACTCTTGATTTCAAATAATAATTTTCTTGAAATTATATATATAGAAAATTTTAAATATATAATGATAAGAATAAATATATAGAATCAATATCCTGTTTTATTATCAATAATATTTGGTGATATTCTAAACAAATTTTTAATATTTAAGATAAAGTTTTTTTTTAAAATAAAAATTTAATATTTCACTAATCAATTAAGTTTTTGATAATTTTTTACTTAAAATATAATTTTTAAATATCTGTAGTAATAATTATCATATAAGAGGTAATTTGGTAAATATAGTTGATATGATATCTTTTTTTAATTATCTCTCTTTAGAAGATTATTTATAACTTATAATTTGTGTATTTTATATTCATAAATACAATACACTTGGTATTTTTAAATTATATAATGAATATTAATTGGAAAAGATTTAATTTAAAAAAATAGCAAATAGCTTATTGATAAATAATTCTAATTTAGGAATTAAATTAATATTCCATATATTAATATATTTATTTTATAATATTTAAGATTTATTTATAAATATATTATCTATTTAAAAGTATTAATAAATGGAATTTTTCTGTCTTAATGATTTTATATATAATTTGATAATGTATTATATAAAAAATTGAT
>JNEM01010698.1:0-24782 GCA_000697335.1 Conidiobolus incongruus B7586 | reverse complement strand
ATATTATTCAAAATTTAATAAAATTTAAATTATAATATTTTCTGATATTTTATATATATTAATAATATAAAAATATATATTAAAAAATTATCAAAGTATTTTAATATTAATTATATAAGTATATTATATATATCAAAGTTCAAACTTGGTTTAATTGATAAAATTATAAAATAAATACCTAATAATTCAACAAAAGCTTAATAAAAACTAAAAAAAACTATAGCTAAATTTGATTTATTAAAATATAATCAAAAAAAATAGGTTTTATAATAAATCATTATAATTGATTAATATTAAATTCTTTATAATTTTTTATTAAAAAATAAAATAAATTATTAAATTGAAATAACCTTTTATATAAACTTTAATAAAAAATTTCTTGTGAATTAAAATAAATATGGTTTTTTATTTAGTTTTATAAATAAATTTATTAATAAATATTTAAAAATTTTTAAATGAAATTATATATAATCAGTGTTCTTAATACAAATTAATGGTATTTATTATATATTATAATTTTGATTTATATTGAATTAAAATCATAAACTATTTATTAATATAAGATTAAAATATATTATCCTAATTAATATATTTACTATATTATAACCTATATAATTAAATTATACTGAGTAATTAAAAAATATGCTTGAATGAAATAAAATACCTTTAAACAAATATAATCTCTAAATGAAGTGTTATTTTTTAAACTTGAATAAAAATAACTAGATTATAAATATTAAAATTTTATCTAAGACATAAAAAAGAGTAATTAGTTATAGAAAAGAGTGTAAAGTTTTTGTTATTTATTTTTTATTTTGATATACTGTATATCAAAAATTATATTTAATTTAGATTTTAATATATAACAAATAATTAAAATAGTTAAAAGAAAACCAAAGATTCAAAAAAATCAATAAAAACAAGATTTAAACTTAATAGTACATTATCATAGAGCTCGAACTGAGATGATTATAATTGTTATGCTGAAGCGTTGTTAACTTATAATATTTTCATATACTTAATTTAAAGTTTTATAAGAAAGTCAATTATAGAAATTTTGATCCAAATTCCTTTTTTTATATTAGGATAAAAATTGATAAGTTTAAGAGAAAATTGGACAAAGATAGGCTATTTGTAAATTAAAGTAACAAGGTGAAAATACAAGGAAGGATTTGGTAGAAATGTGAGAAGAGGTCCCATGCACTTTTTAGGCATATACCTTAACTACTTGGCCATTTTGTATTAATAAAATATATCAATATTATTAATGTTAGATTCATTTTTTAAATTTGTTAATTAACTTTTACTTTAATTATTAAAAAATTATGTATTATATTATCGAATACTTATCTATTTAATAATTATTATCAAATTCAATAAATTATTTAATAAAGATTCTATTTCATATTAAAATTTAAAACCATTTAGTATACAATCAATAATATAAATTAATAAATTAAAATAATATATTGGATTTAATATTAAAAACTTAATTCAATTGAAAAAAAAATCAAATTTATAGCTCATCTTACTAAATAGTTTAACTAATAGTGTAAAATAAATACCAAATTTAACTTTGTAATAATATTAGTTATAATAGAACATTATAGACTAAAATTTATAAGTATATATTAAAAATGTTTATTTATTAATTGGATATATTTTGTATAATATATATTCTTAAACCAAAAGTTGATACACAAATTTGAAATATAATTTGTATGATTGATTGGTATATACAAAATATTCAGCTTTATTATCTAAATATCAGTAAAAAGTACATATTTACTTATAACTGTAATAATTACCAAAAATTAATATTGTTGCATTTAATAAATAATTGATATTAAAAAATTATTTCAAAAAATATCAAAATTTGGTTGCTTTTTTTAGTAATAAAACATCACAATCAAAATTTTGAATTAAAATAATAAATTTTGTTCAAACCCATAAATTGAGAATCCCACATTTGTAAAAATTTATCTTCCATTTAATAAATATAAATAATTTTATTGCCAATTTCCCCCTTTCACTGCCAATTGAGTTTTTATTCTCTCAACAAGGACTGAACGAATATGAGTCACGACGCTATCTGGTTCTCTCACCCCCGTCGCTACGGTAAAGGTTCTCGCGAATGCCGTGTCTGTACCCACCGTGCCGGTTTGATCCGCAAGTACGGTTTAGACCTCTGCCGTCAATGCTTCCGCGAGTACGCTAAGGATATTGGTTTCACTAAGACTCGCTAAGTTTTGTAATATTGTTCAAATCCCTTGGAAACATTTCAACATAATTCTTTTAGCCATGGATTTATCAAAACTTACTTCAACCAGTTCAAATTTTCAACTGTTGGGACTCCACTAGGTTCAATAAATCCCAGTTAATAGGATTATACCCACTACATACTAATTAGTAAATCTTAGCTTAGAAAACCAAAATGTTGTTAAAGTTGGAAAACTGAAACGAGCTGTTTTATCCTATTTTATATCGGTTTTAAAGTGTTAAACTAACTGTAATCTTTTAGATTCAAGGTTTATACTTGGAAAATAATCTAGCTATATTAGACTCTACAAATAAGATCCCTAATTTTAATTTCAATTAGAAACTTCTTTCAGATCTACACTGTTAAAATGTTTATATAGTTCCTCATTCAAATTTTATTTTATTAATTATTTCGAATCTACTTTTCAAATCTGTTGTATCTCTCTATATCCGTGATTGATCATGTTCATCCAAGCAATCTATTTACTGATCACCAATATATTTTTCGTTCCAATTACTCTAATTATATTGATCTACACTGTCTATTTCAAACCTGTTATTTATATGTCAGTTCGACCTTATTATTTTACTGATATTTAAACTTTTAGGCAGGTAATAATTTCTATTGATTTCATTTTGTGGAATTAATTTATGTTTTTGGATAATCTTTATCAAACATATACCATCATTTCTATTAAAATATGTTTTAGAATATTAAATTCTTTACTATCTAGATTTTATTAATCAATTTCAAACCAAAATTTTCATAATTTTTCATTAATACTAATTTGCTTCCAAATTTCAATAAACACTTTTTAGCTTTCAAATTGAATTAAGTTATAATTTATTTTGTTAGACAAATAGTTACATTTATCGCACTCTTTTTTAATCCATTTTCACAAATTTTCTAATCAAGAATTTAAAAAATATATATTTATATATATTGAGTAATGATTTTTATTAATTATTATAATATTCTAAGCGATATTATAAATAATTGATTCGTTTATCTTATTCGTAATATTGCGAGGGTGTTAATGATACATTGGGTTATATGCGTAAAATGAATTTTTAAAGGGTTGTTTAAATAGTTCTAGTGGGATGGATCCTTGACTTGATTTTGAAAAATAAATATTAGTGAGTAGTTGGAGTATTTAGTGCGGTTACATATCGATTTCGTCATTCTATTCGGTTTCCATTTCACCATTCTCTTCGTCTGCCTCTTCAACTTCCGGAGATTGGATCCACCAATCGGTAGGACCTAAACCATCTTCCAAAATGGAGCAAATGAGTTTGTAAGGAGGTTCTTCGTAAACTTCCTCAGCGACACCATTGACTTGACCAGCGGAATTGGATGCTGTTGTAGGTCTAGAGCTGGGATCATAAGTATGGTACAATTCATTGACAACTTGAACCAATATATTCTGACCCAAATCCAAGTACAATTTTCCAAAATCTTCAGTTTCCCAGGTAAAAGCCTGCTCAGCTGGTTCATACTTAGTACCAGGTCGCATTAATTCAACTGGTACGTGAATATCTTTAAAAAATCCGGTAGAAATTTGTAAACCTTGGGCGGTGACAGCGACAATTTTACCTTCAATAACTTCGTCAATAAATGGTCTAAACATGAGTAATTCAAAAGTAGCAAAAACGTGAGAGTGGCCTTCGGTGTGGTGGATGTAAGAGTCGTCCAAATGATTAATGTTGTAAACCATTAAACATAACCCCAATTTGGGAATCACTCTATTACTATACTTGAGATTCAATTCATCCGTAACCAACTCATAAAGTGGTAAATTATTAAGCCTTCTAGGATGAATGCTTACTTGTTCCTTTAATTGTATTGTAACGAACATTTATTAAATTATTTTAATTAATTTTTATTTTTTAAGTTTTCAATTATTAGAAAATTTATAACATACATTAAAATAATATATTTATGGGATATTACTTTAAATTTTAAAAAATAATAAATTTTTAATATTTTAATTAATTGGAATATGAAATTTTAATAAAAAAAGTATAATTTTAACAATAAATAGTTTATTTTGAAATATATACATATTTATAATTATAGTTTAGTCAAAATATATTAAATCAAAATTTACATTGCAATACCATTTATTAAAAATAAAACACTTAAATATAAATGCTATTTAAAATTTCAATTTATTCAAATATTTATAAATTGTTGAAATGTATTAAAAATTCAATATTAAAAAAATATATTTCAAGTTTCTGTTTTTACATTAAATTATATTTATTTTCTAAATATGAATATATATTTGAATTAACAGGTGTTTAGAATTAATTTTGTCAATTAAAATAAAACCTACTTTTATTCAAATCTATTATCATCATTATAATGTAGAAAATGATATAATTTGAAATATAATTGCATCAATTTATTATTATTAGTATTACTATTATATATTTCATAATTCAGTTGATGCAATCTATTTAATAAACTCTAATTTGAATTATCTTTGATCAAATTTGTTCTTTTCACAAAATTTGAAATATTTTTTTTATTATATAAACTTTTAGATTTGTGGAATAATACAAGTTCTTTTTCTTAATATTTGAATACTTTTTTATATATTTTTATGATATATTATTAGATTCGTGAATAAAGGATAAATTAAACAAGAGTTAAACCATCTTACAACTTTCACTCCCAGAATTTCCATTAGTTCTGAGCGCACCTATCAATAATTAATTAAAGCTTTGTTAAAATTTCACATGTAGTACAAATACTTGGATATCATTTTATAATATTTTTTCTGCAAGCGTAGAAGCAAGTTATTACTTTTAATTCTTATGTAGAGGAGGCTAGTATTGATTTGAATTGATTAAAATAGTTTTAGTTATGGACACTGAGTAATTGAATTCATTATAATAAAAATGGATAGAGATATAAAAATGTATATGTAAAGTGATACCAAGAATATTAGTCTAAAAATAGAATATTTGTACCAAGTAAGAATAGTAGTATTAATTTATTAAATGATATAAAAGGCCCAAAGTTATTTAATGAATAAATGCAATAAACTAGGAATACGAGACTTAATGAACTTTGTAAAGAAATATAATTAAACTAAATCAATTGAAAATCAAATATGGCTCAATTGATGCTTTCAAACTCAATATCTGATTGTATAGCACTAACTACGTTTTTGTCATCCTTAGTCAAATGAGAATAATTTGGTTATGTTTCGGACAGCTTACAAAGTATATTTAAACTAATAAAAAATTGAATAGTTGATAATATTAAAATAACATTATTACTTAATATAAATATATTATATTTATTAAGCATCGTCATTATTTCTATTAGTTCTAAATAAGATTATAACATTGGATCAAATTTTAAATAAAGTATCATTTATAATATGAATATTTGAATGTTAATCTATCTTCGTATTTATTTTCAAACATGAAAACATTATATACATTATTGCTGATTTTTGTGATTTTAAAATACTTTTATGAGTTATTCTTATTTATAATAAAAATATAAGTTGCAATTTTATTGATAAATCTTAGATATTAGGATAAAGCTCAAAAATAATAATTTATACAAACTCCAAATGGATTCAAGATTTACTTGATTGTAATTTAAATTACTTAATTCAAAATTTAATATTTTATTAAAAAAATATATTGTTTAAAAATGACTTTAAAGCTTTGATGTCATAACTTATATAATAAGTTTAATAACTCAGAAAATTCCATAATCATAATAATATTTGGAGTATTAAATTAGGTAATATCAATATAAAATAAAGCTATTAAACAATAATATAAGTAATATTTAATAATATATATACTATTAAATTATCAAAGTTTTTATAAATAAATAATATTTTTTTGTTGAAAATTTAAGGCTTTTAATTTAATTATGGAAAATTATTTAATTTGAATAATTTATAATAAAACATTTAATAAATAATTCTTTAATTATTAATATTATAGTTAGAATTATAATGATTTAAAATTATTTTAACAAAAAGTAAAATAAAAACAACCATAAAATAATTTATGAACTTACTAAAATATACTAGCTTCAATCTTTGAATAAAAAAATATAATATATAGTTCATAATATTAATTTTATCATAATGAAATAAAAATTCATATTTATATCTATAAAAAATAAATTTGAATAAGCTGTTCTTTATATTAAATATCAAAATAACATAAATATAATTTAATTTTATTTAATATCCAATTAACTAAAAGAATTAAATCATTGTGGAAAAGCTTTAATTATTATTACTACTATTGAAAAAAAAACTTGGTAAATTTTATTTCTATAATCTAATACCATTAAATATAAATATCAATAATTAAAATAAGTATATTCAATTTTGATATTAATATAAAACTTTTAAAACAGACAATTTTTTTAGTTTATTTAAGAAGGAAATATAAACATTAGAAGAATTTACTATCTCTGTGATATTTATATAAAGTTATAAAATAAATAGTTTGAAAGGGATATTTAATATAAAAGATATTTTAAGTTAATAAAAAACTAGAGATATACAAGAAATTTACCAAATTGATTGTTAAATGATATTATAGTATTTTGCTTCCTGAATTTGGGACTTAGTAGAAAATAAAAATTATCAACAAATATATTGGTAGTAAAAATATAAGAGTAAAGTTCAGATAGTTTGATTAGAGATATAAGTAATGCTTACTCAATAAATCAGAAGAATACCTTTGGTATAAAGTAATCATTTATAATAAACATCTTGCTAACAAAATATGTGGTAATTATAAATATTTACATTTGGAACTTAGATTAAACAAGACTCTTAGGTGACTTTAATATCACAGAGAGATGGATCAAGACACCAATATTGATAGAAACATATTCCTTCAATATTTAAAAATCAATCAAACCAGCCTTCGAGGATTGGTGTTGGAGTCTACCCCTTGAAGACTCTGGACTCCTTGCAGAGCTAGGACAAGGCTGATCAAACTTGATCAACTTTGGATAAATTTAATTATAAGTGATGAGAATACAATATGCAATGATGTTCTTGATCTCAATCACTTCAAACAGATAAAATAAAGAAACTATAGATTGATGTGATTTCAAATCTTTTTACACCCTAATCTTTCAAATCACCAATCAAGATAAAATCAACTTTTATCAAAAAATCTTGAAATCATTAGTTATCCATCTTATCTAAATCCAGTCACATTGAGAACCACAAACCCAAATGATTTCATCCATAGTATATATTAATAGCCATAACAACATGAAGATCACTTTATTTTAATTTATTAATAATAAAATAATGAGTGGTAATAAAATTTTTAGCTTGGAAGAAGTGTAAGCAATTAGTAATAACCAAACCAAGAATAAAATGTAATTAAATATCCTAAATAGCGCTAAACACAATACTAAAGACTCCTGTTGGTGCGTTATCCACGGCGACGTTTACGATTTGACCAAGTTTTTACCTGAACATCCAGGCGGTAAAGCCATTATTTTAAAATATGCGGGCAAGGACGCTACTAAAGCTTTTGACCCAATTCATCCTAAAGGTCTGTGTCAATTTACAAGATTTTGATTTAAGAAATTAATTTGAGTTATTTAGATATTATTCAAAGGTTGTTGCCTCCTGAAGTTAAGTTAGGTAAGTTTTTTAATTTAACATAGTTATTTGGGTGATTTTAAAATTATATAACGATTCTTTACAATATTTATGATTGTCTAATTACTTAATTTTAGGTAAATTAAATCCTTCTGATTTAAAGAAATCGGATAACGCCGTCACACACGTATTTCCACCTAAGAACGCGCCTCCCATGTCCACAATCTTGAATTTATTTGATTTTGAACTAGTAGCACGTCACACGATGTCTCCACACGCATGGGCTTACTATAGTTCAGGATCGGACGATGAGTTGACCTTGCGCGAGAATGTTAAAGCGTTCCATCGCATTTGGCTCAAGCCTCGCGTGCTCGTGGATGTTCGCAACATCAATCTTTCAACATCAATTTTGGGATATCCCACCTCGTTGCCCATTTATATTACTGCCACAGCTCTTGGTAAACTTGGACATCCTGAAGGTGAAACCGTATTGACAAAGGCAGCACACTCTACTGGAATTATTCAAATGATCCCCACACTCTCATCTTGTTCCATGGATGAAATTATCAATGCTCGTCCTTCAAAAGATCAGGTTCAATTCCTTCAGCTTTATGTAAATGCTGACCGCAATATCACTGAAAAAGTGATCAAACGCGCAGAAGCCGGTGGTGTTAAGGCTATATTCATCACTGTAGATGCTCCTGAACTAGGTCGCAGAGAGAAAGATATGAGAATGAAAGCTGTTGAAAGTGCTGATTTGATTGATGATGATGATAAGACTATCAATAGAAATCAAGGTGCTGCCAGAGCTATCTCTTCATTTATTGATCCCTCCCTCAACTGGAAAGATCTTGCATGGTTCCGCGAAGTGACCAAGCTACCACTCGCATTGAAGGGTATTCAATGCGCTGAGGATGCAGTACTTGCTGCTAAGCATGGTATGGACGCAATTGTCGTTTCCAATCATGGAGGAAGGCAAGTTGATCTTTGCAGATCTGCCATTGAAATCTTACCTGAAGTAGTCGAAGCTTTGGATCAATATTACCACGAGAATAATGTTCCCAAATCCAAGCGCATGGAGATCTATCTTGATGGTGGTATTCGTCGTGGTTCTGATATCTTTAAAGCCTTAGCATTAGGTAAATTTATTAAAATATATTTTACACTGTATAGATTCTAACCATTAATTCAGGTGCCAAAGCTGTAGGTATTGGTCGTCCCTTCCTATACGCCATGTCTACATATGGGCAACAAGGTGTTGAGCATGCTATTAATATCTTACACGACGAACTGTTCACAGTCATGAGATTGATGGGTACTACTTGCATTCAAGATATCCATTCTGGTTACTTGGACACCAAATTCCTCGACGCCAGAATGAACACTGAAGACACCTGGTCCAAGCAAATTTATGAACCTATTTCACTACCCCAATTTAACATTAAAAAGGATAGCAAATTATAATATTTCTGAAATAAAATACCTACTATCTTTACCTTTATTCCAATATATATTAATTTTATTCTTAGTCATCCCATAACTATTTGTAATTCAATTCAAAAATAAAATTGTATTGTCAAGGGCGCCAAATTCGAATTCTTATATAATTTTTGAAAATGAATCATGAATTTATAACCAAGCAGAGCAGGCCCAAAAAACGATGCATCACAGATTATTTCCTCATCGACAAACAAACCACCTCATCAACTAATTCCAACTCAAAGTCAGATAAAACTGAAAAAATACCCACGATAAATAAGCTCAAGTCGAAGTCCTGTGAACTAATGTTAAACTGGTCCGACTCCGACTCCGACTTTGAAGACTTCGCCCCACCAAAGCAATTACTCTCCAAGAAGATAAACTCCGACATTTTCGATGGTCGTCGTCGCATCGGAGCAAAACGCACTCAATCCGAAGAAGAACGCATCCAACTCGAACTGGCTTTGAAACTCAGTAAAGAGACGTCCCAGCCCGAGACTTTTACGAAATCCACAAATTGTCAACTATTGCCACCCCATGAAGGTAGACAACTGGCCAATTCGATACTGCTAGACTGGTTACAAACCATACCAAATCCAAAACACATCAATAACAAACAACCTGTGGGGGAATTATGGTCCCAAATAAGTTTCCAAACAACAAAGCGCATCAATTGACAATTAAATAACTTTATTATAGTCATTAAAATATAAAATTTTGAAAAATGTTATAAAGATCATTGCCATCTTCCCAAAATTCTACACTTGATTCAATCTTATAGTTATTTTTCTCCAAATTATATAGTTTTTCAAGTCTGCGATTCTTACGGATACACATTATATCTTGACTATTTTGAAAATTAGTTAATGTTTAATCTATTATTCACGGAGATTTCTACCTTCTCAATTGTAACATTGGACAGAAATCATTTTGGCCGTCTCCGGTATAAATTATTTTGTTGTAATCGTATTTAGATTTGAAGGATTTTAATTCAGTACCTAACTTCATTATTGATATTATGATCAAGTATAATAACAGACGTATTACCTTTACAAAGATTTCCATTGCACAATTTCTTGCCACTAGCCAATTTATTGGGACAGTTGTGAGCTTCTTTAATAGGATCTCTACAGGGCACCAAATTCAAACTTCCATCAGCATTCTCACTTACTTTGTTGGTCAGTAACACATCAATGAAATCTTTCAATCCATAATTGATTAATATTTCATTGATGAATAACTCGTTCCCATCGCTGATAATCACTACGTCATGGTTCAACTCCTTGGCTTTTTTGATCAACTCAACTACTTTGGGATGGATTGGGAAGGTCTTCAAATTTTTCTTGAGATCATCTTTGTTGAAACCAGCTTGGTGAAGTTCTTTTAATAGATCATCCTAAGATTTTAATTAAATTGATCAATTATTAATATTAATGAATAATAAATTCAATAACCATTGTCAAGTACCACTCTTTACCACTAGAATTAACCATAAACTTTTGCTTCATTTCATCGCTCAAGTTAGCAATTGCCCAATAATCACTAATCCCATCCAATGAATATTCCATCAATATAAATCATATAAAAATTACCTATCTTCATCAGCTAATGACCTAAACCCTGATTAGTTATAAATCATATTAGAATTATTATTAAACGCTACCAATCAAAATCGAAAACAATTAAATTTTTCATACTTGAATAACAAAAATTAATCAGTTCTAATAACTGAACCATAAAGTGTACAACGTCTATTTATATCTTTATTCAATTTAAGTTTAACAATTTTAAATATGGAATTGAATAAAAGTAATTAAATTTATTAATTTTAATTAAAATTTAAAATATTAAATTAATATTTTTTTATGATTATCCAAATAAATTATAAAAAAAAATCAAAATTTCAAGTTAAAAAAGAATTAATAATTCCTTTTTTCAAATAGATAAAATATTATCAATAATAATTTAGTCAAATTATATATTTTTTTCAAGAAAATATAAAAATTTATTGATAAATTAAAGTTTAAAAATTGGATTAAAATTTTATTTGAATAATTTAGAATATTCGATCAACATAATAAAAAACTTAATTCATATAATTTATCTATTTAAGGAAATAAATGTGATGAATTTTTTAAACCAATCAAATTATAAACCTACTCTAACAAACTTAATACAAATTTCCGTTTAATTAAAATTCAGGTATTTTATTATTGTATATAAGAATATAATTTTTTATTTGTAATTGTTGATTTTTAAAAATTTAAATTCAAAATATATAAAGCAATACGATCATTATAGAAATTTTTAATATATTTAATTTAATTATTATAAATTATAGAGAATAATTATTCAGTTTAATATTGTATTTTCATAATATAAACTTATTAATCAAAATGATCAATTAAGAGATATTCAATATTTTTTTTAAATAGTCAAAATATATATTGATTTGATTTTTGGTGTATATATAAGTATAATAATATTAATAATATTAATAATATTAATAATATTAATAATTTTATTTTTTGGATATATTAATAAAATATATTCATCACATTTGGATTCAATAAATGTGAATTAATATAGTATAGTCTTTTTGCTAAAATTGAGAAGATCACCACGAAGTGTTTATGTCTATTTTCAGCTATTTAATTTGAGATCACTTGAGCTGGCTTAGTTAAGATTATTTTTGTCATTTAGAGTTAATTCCAAACTATTGGTATTTTTAAATTAATTAAATTGAAAATTTAGTATATAATTTAAAAAATAAAAATATTTTAAATATAGCTGAGACAGAATATCTATTATGATTTAAGCAGTTTATGTCAGGGGATACATTTTATCAAACTAAGTGTTAGTAATATAAAAAATTTAGAAAATTCGGATCCTTTTATAATGGGTGAATAAATAATTAATATAATATGATTATATCTATTATTGGGTATGGTTTCAGTTAATTGTCTATTAACAGTACATTTTGGAAATCTTATTCAGAGAATTGGGATAGATTTTGATTTGAATTAGATAAGGTTTTGGATATTTTATTTCTGTGATTTTTTGATATATTTATTCATGTTTATATTATTAAATATTTATAATTGTATGGACTTGATCATTTTATTACCACTTAATACTCTTTAGAAATGTTTCAGTATTAATTGTTAGAGTTAAAGTAATTTAAATTGGGGTTAGCATTCGACCTTAAAGCTTGAAAGGATCTCGATAATTTTGTTAGATGATATTTGGCACTTGGTACAATTAATTGAAAGCATCCTTTAATCCATTTAATATGGAACTCCCTATGATTTTTAGCGTTTTCTATCAAGAAGGTTTTATAGAATTTGGTAAGGTCGTCATTAGTTAATTCTCCTTTTTCTTTGAGAACTAAATGAATTTCAATTAATAATAAATTCTACATTAATTTATTAAAATTACTCTTTGATTCAAATTCTGATTTTTCATTCTGATATTTAATATTATTTTCATACCAAAAGTTATGACTCAAATGTTGCATATAATTCACTCTATTTCTATATTCTCTCTCCTAAAATATTGTTATTAATTTTAAATATTTATCACTTAAAAATTGTTATCTTACAATTTCTGATTCTACAGTATCAGATTGAAATTTAATTAAACGTAAATTGGAAATGGGATGAGGTGAAGATACAAATATTCTTTGAGAATTTTGAGATTTTAATTGATTTAATATAGATTTAATTAAAGATTGTTTCATTTTCATTTTTATTTATTATTTTTGTTGGGTTAATGAGTGAATTTATTTTTTTTAAATTTTGAATAAATGATCGTTAAATTTAATTAGGATATAAATTAAAGTTATGGGTTTAGAAAAATTAAATCCCATAATTAGTTTGAATAAATTATTGAAATAAATTTACCAAAAAAAACTCTACAATTTATTGAAAAATTTAATATAAAACTAAATTAATTCCAACACCTAAAAATATATATTTTTTGAAATATTGTTTTTCTATCATAAATAATATATTTTTTTGATTAATTTGAAATAAATAATTATATATCATCAAAATGTCAGAATTCGATAGTGAACCCAGTCGTATGTATAGAATTTTTAAAACAGTTGTGGAAATGTTGCACGATAGAGTAAATTATTAAATATCATATTAAAAATTTATTTTATTAATTTTTAATAATTAGGGTTATCAAATTAACAATAATATTCCAGACCTCGAAACTAGTAAAGGTTTTAACGATTTTTACGTAAGAGGATCTTCCGTGTAAGCATAGTATAATTCAAATATTTCAGTTCAAGTTTTAATGAGTTCATTTAGTGATCGTGAAGCTATGTCCCTCGTTGCACGTACCAGTACCCCAGTTGAAGATATATTATTGGTATTTTTCAGTTCTGAACCTAGTGTTGGTGTCAAATCTTTAAGAGGGTAAAATATTTTCAAAAATAACCAAATTTTGATGAATATTAATGATAGTTTTTAGTTATACTGAACGCATGGTAGGTCAAGGATCCCATCATGGTATTGTAATTTATCAAAAATCCATTACTTCATCCGGTGTCAGAGTCATCAATGAAATGAGTGGCAAATTCCACTTGGAAAGCTTTCATGAGGATGATTTATTAGTCAACATTACTAAGCACGTCCTCGTGCCCAAGCATCAGGTACTTACTCCCGACGAAAAGCGCATCTTGTTGGAGAGATATCACCTTAAAGATTCTCAACTTCCTAGAATTCAACCTACCGATCCTGTTGCCAAGTACTTCGGATTGAAGAGAGGCCAAGTTGTGAAAATTACTCGTGCTAGTGAAACTGCCGGTCGCTATATTACTTATAGATTATGTATGTAAAATTTGAGATTATTTTATTAAATTAAAAACCACATTTATTTTTTATTGAATACATTTTTATATTTAATTAGAAAATATACATTACATTTAGTTGATATCATAATAGTTTAATCATTTTCAGAGATTTTTATTAATAATAAGAAAAATCAATTTCAACGATAATCATAAATAATATAATAATATTAATTAAATATTGGCAATCATAATTAAGTGATTGTATAAAGATGTTTAAAATTAGATTAAATCTATTATTTTGGTTGAACAATAATAAGAAATATTTAAACAATTATTCATTTAAATATACTTCATAGTTAATTAAATCACTAATTAAAATCATGAATAATGAATAGGGCTATTAAAGAAAGATCAATAATATATATTAAAATATTATTTGATCAAATGTTCAATTGACTTATCACATTAGTTTGGTATTATTTATATGCCATTCCATTTTAACTAAATATTTTAATAAAGATAAATCAATTATTATTACAAAATATCCAAACTTACCACAATCAGATAACAATATAATAATTTATAATGATGAATTTATTCAGATTTAGTAATTTTAATCTTATAGGTAGTTTGAAATTTCTTAAACTCTTCTTCCTTAGTTTGGTAAGTTTTTAATAATTGATTAATCATATTTTGAATCTAAATGAATTATTAGTTATATTTTTTTATATATTTATTAATGATTATTACTCCTTCAAAATTCGTCTTTAAATTGGGTAATACTTCTTCAACGGTTTTTTCAACCAATACTCCTCCAATCATTCTATAACATTTGCGATCCTTATTTAATGGGGTGATGGTATCAATAACTAACCTAATAAAAATTATTAATAAATTGAATATTAACAGATTGAATATAAAGTATTACTTATGTTCTTCAATCTCAGCTTCTAATTCGGATATTTTCGTAGCAATAGTTTGTAATTCGGATTTGTAAGCGTTAAATTTATTCACAATTTCTTGCTCTGTTAATTTAGGGGTAGCGGTCGAAGTGGACATCTTTTTTTGGTTAATTTATGCTGATATTATTTAATTTTGATATTCGGTTGGATTCAGGTAAATTGTTTTAGGTTAAATCTTGGCATTGGACAATTTAGAATTATGGGATTGATGGAGACTGATTTTAGGTTATATAAGTTGAATATTGTTATCACTAATGGAAAATTAGATTGATTTGGTCCAATTATGATTTCACAAGTCAAAATTTTGTTAATAATTTTGGTGTTTTGAAATATTACTTGAATTCTTTAGATTATTTTTAAGTGCCAATAAATAATACTTAAATGGTTACTTTTTTATCATAATGATATATTGAAAGTCTATATCTCCAAACCTTCAATATCTTTCAAAGTATTGTGATTAATAATTATATTGCCATAATCAGATTATAAATTGGAAAGTTAATTTAAAGTTTAATAAAAATTTGATAATTTTTGGCAAAATGTAGAGAAAAATGTGACTAAAAAATTATTTAGCCAAACACAGTAAATTTTTAAATAATCATTTGGTTTATTACCACGTTAGACATTATCATTGCAACTTTATTCATTCGGAATTTGAAAGATTTTTGGGGATTTAAATATGAGTCTCAGACTAAAAATATTATTATATTTTCTTTTTTGAATATTAATGACTAATCAACAAAAATACTAAAATATATTTATTTTGTATTATAATATAACACAACTTGTTAATTGGTGATAATGATTATGAAAGTATTTATTAACCTATTACTTATTCACCCTTTGATAAGTGACGAAAGTTTCAATCAAGCCGTGTTGGAGAATATCAGTGAGGATAAGCAGTACTGTCAATTGGCTGGTCAGATCAAGGACTCTCGTTGTGACTTTCAAACCGTCGAAACTATTAACAATAAATTGAGTCAACCACTTGCAAACTTGTGCTCCACCTCATTCTTTAGTCACTATAGACTCAACCTCAATAAACAGTGTCCGTTTTGGACTGAGCACCATTTATGTAATGAGCCTGGATGTGAAGTAATGAAGTGTCCTAAGGATAACTTACCATCCTCCTGGATGAACGATGGTTTAGGTGCTATCGAAACCGCACTTCCCCAAATCCCAGGTGGCTTTGGTAATAGTGATAGCGGTTTCGGTAACAATAACGTATTAGGCAAGCAAGCACGTTGTACTTTCACCGAAAAAGACTACTGTATACTTGAAGACGAAGACGACGAAGAGGGAGTGTATGTCAACTTGTTAGATAATCCCGAACGTTACACAGGCTATGCTGGAGCTTCAGCAGCCCGAGTTTGGAGCGCGATCTACGAGGAGAACTGCTACGAATTTCTAGATACTTTAAACAACACCCAACTAGCTCAGGATGATATTGAGGGCGCTTATCCAGATGTGAGGCAAGTATTGAAGCGATTTTCATCACCCGACAGTATTTTGTCCTCCAGTTACTTGGATCAGTTACCCACTGAAAAAAGGGTGTTTTACAAACTTATTTCAGGTAATATTAAACACAGTTGAGTTAGTTTAGTTTATTGATTATTTGGATAGGTCTCCACGCTTCCATTTCAACCCATATCTGCTACAAAAAGTTGGATAAAAATACAAATACTTGGGGCCCTGATCTCGATTGCTTTATTAACAGAATTGGATCCCATCCAGATCGTTTGGAGAATATGTACTTCAATTATGTTTTGTTACTTAGGGCTGTATCTAAGATGGCCAAGTTTCTCAAGGGTTACTCTTATTGTCACACTGATCCGGAAGAGAATAAGTTTATTCAGCAGGTGATGTCCAAGGTTGTTCAGGTATCTAAGAGTTGTCCTCCTACTTTTGATGAGAGTGAATTATTTAATGGAGAAGACGCTGAACGTTTGAAGTTCCAATTCAAGCATCACTTTCGTAACATATCTAGAATCATGGACTGCGTTGGATGTGAAAAGTGTCGTCTTTGGGGTAAGATTCAGACATCTGGACTTGGTACAGCGCTGAAGATCTTGTTTGAATATGAAACCAAGGCTTTGAATCCAGTCAGAAATCCTCATCTCTTCCAAAAAACAGAAATTGTTAGTTTGATCAATGCATTTACGCGGTTGTCCGAATCTATCCAAGCTGTTCAAGCCTTCCGAGCCATGTACCACAACAGAATCAAAGAACAAGAAGTACCCTCACCATCAATTTCAATTCAGCCTGACAAACCTACGCCAACACCCTCTGCCACTGCTACACCGAAACCAATGATCAACTTTACAGACTTACAACTCTCACTTCAATCTATGATTACTAATGTCTCCCTCATTGTCTACCGTCAAACTGTCGATCTCATCCAAGGTCCTCAAAAACTGATTGCGAATCGTCTCTCCAACAGTAAAGTAGCCAAAACTGCAACAGGACAAATCACTAATATGTATCAAAATATTGTAAGATTTATTTTGAGAAGATAATCTCCCAGACTTTATTATTTTAATGTAATATAAAAATTACTAAGCTTCAAAGAAATTATTTTAAATCATAATATTTTGAATTTTATTATAATCATTGTCCCATTCATAATTGTATTTCAATGTTACAGAAAATATGTCTATTATATTTTTTATTTAATGTAATATTTATACATCTTTAATTGAAGCTGTTGATTTTTCAATTATCTATTAAATCTTTAAATGTTAGGATATTACTACATTCTATGATGATGATATTTGAATAGATAGTAATAGAGAACATTCATAACTCTATCGTAATTAATATATTTATTCAAAATCTTCTGATTTAATTTGTTTAAATCATTGAAAAATTTTAATTTTTGAAATTGATTGTGTATGAAAATTAAAACTGAATTTCTGACTCAATAAAATATTAAAAATTGTTCGGATTAAACAACATCTTCTATAATGAATATATTCATAATAAAATTAATTCAAAAGCAATAATATTTTTATTAGTATTATAATTAAATTACTTATTACATTTGTTTTAGGAAATTCATTTAAAATCAATATATATATATCGCAAATTATGCGATATTGAATTTTAATAATCTATTATAAAAGTTAAACAAAAAATTTTATACACTTTAAACGATCAATTATTTAGCATTTATGTTATAGTATCATGAATGTAAATATATCATTAGAATACAATTATAATAAATAATCATATTCAAGACCAATTCAATTATTTAATAATTTGTCATCAAAATGAGTTAGATCAAAATAGAAAAATTAGATCAATTAGATCGATTTTAAAGTCTAGTAAATTCAGAAATAATAATCAAACAATAATTATTATGAGTTATTCCAAATATGTTCAATTATATATATCATAACCAAAATGTTAAATAATAATTGTTATAACAGGCACTATTAACAAAAAATTTAGAAATTTATCGGAACTGCAAACCGATCCATTACAAATGCTAAAATAATTGATGATCTGAAAACAACTCAATTATGATCAAATCTTAAGTTAATTAATCACAACTTTGATTACGTTTATGCGGGGAAATGTATAAATACCCTAAACATCTGATAGATCCTCAGTAATATTGAAATCATTATTTAATTTATTTTTGTTATTATAAAAATATATCGAATTTAGAGAAAACTATAAAACAATAATATAATAGTTAATAAATATATTAAATAATGGCATTTCGCAGACTTTCCCGCAACCTTTTGATAGGTAGTACGGGTACTATAGGAGGTGTTTACATTTACGATCGGTACTTTAATGACAGTACCTATGGTAGAAATTTAAGAACTGTCAAAACTGCTGCGTTAGTAGCTTTAGATTATAAGTTGAATTTTAGCGTTGAAAAGAGTGAAAAAATTGACCTGTTGCACTTGAGGAATGCTCAACGAATTTTGGAATGTTGTCAGAAGAATGGGTAATTGATTTTATTTAAGTTTAAAATTGTAGAAAGTAATAATATTGTATCTAGTGGTATGTATATTAAATTCGGTCAACAGATAGCGCAACAAGCAGCTATTTTACCACCCCAATACAACGAAACATTCAGAGTTATGTACGACAAAGCCCCTGTAGTATCCTACAGCCAAGTTGAAAAGATATTCGTCGAAGAATTTGGCAAAGTGCCTTCCGAAATATTCCAGGAATTCGACAAGGAGCCCATTGCATCAGCTTCAATTGCTCAAGTTCATAGAGCTACTTTGAACGATGGTACCAAAGTTGCGGTGAAGGTGCAGAAGCCCTACATTAAGAAACAGCTGGATTACGATTTGAGTACTTATAAGTTGACAGCTTGGGTATTTGAGAAGATTTTCGAGTTGCCAATGTATTGGGCCACCCAATATACTGAAAAACATTTGAGACAAGAAGTAGACTTCATTAATGAGGGTAAAAATTCAGAGGTCTGTATGCAGCAAGTGAATACCGACAAGTATTTAAGCGGTGAGATTTATGTGCCAAAGGTCTATTGGGACCAAACAAGTGAAAGAGTGTTGACAGCAGAATGGATTGATGGTATTCCATTATCTCAACATGAGAAAATCATCAACGCTGGTTATAACCTCAAATCTGTTATGAAGGTAATGGTTGATTTGTTTGCTTTCCAAATCTTTGTCACTGGTTTCGTACACTGTGATCCACATCCTGGTAACATTATCATCCGCAAGAACCCTCAACAACCCAAGCGCAACCAACTCGTCCTTATTGACCATGGACTGTACATCCAAGAAAGCGAAACATTCCGCCATGAATACTGTCTATTCTGGAAGAGTTTATTTTCTATGGATCGCGACACAATCCTCCAAATCACATCCAACTGGGGCATTCAAGATGCTAATCTCTTCGCATCTGCTACTCTTTTCAAACCCTTTTCTCTCAATCGCCACAATCCTCCACATATGAAAGCTCGCAAGATTTCGCAGGAAGAAATCTTTGAAATGCAAGAGAAGATGAAATCGAGAGCCCAGCAATTTCTCTCCGATACTAAACTCATCCCAAGGGAGTTAATTTTTATTGGTAGAAATATGAATATCGTCAGGGCTAATAATAAGAATATGAATTCACCTGTGAACCGTATTGTGCTCATGGTGAAGTGGGCTATTAAGGGTCTTGGGTCCGATTGGTCCTCCCACGAAGCTATACCGCGTCAAGCTTTGGACGATCCAATCATTGATCATAACAAGTCCTTAGATGATATTAAGACACTGTCTAAGCTCAACAACCTTGGATCACTCATCAAATTCCAGATTAATTACCTAAAATTTATGATTACACTATACTCCTTTGACCTCGTGTTCACACTTCATCAATGGTACCAAACCATTGTCAACTTCTTCGGTGGTAATGTCAAAGGCTTCGAAGAGAGCTTAGATCGCAATATGCGTGAAGGTATCCAAAAGGAATTTAATATCGAATTGGACGAAAAAATATTCGAAAGTTAATCACACAAACAAGTTCTAATAAAACTGTAAAATCAGTAAATTTACTTATTATAATACTAATAAATTCCTTTTATATGATAAATTTATAATAAAATATCAAAAAATAGTTCATTTAATTGTAATTAAATCAAAAATAAAAAAATTAATGAACTTTGAATAAATTTTATTTATAGATAATTATACAAACATATTAAACATAATACACACTGATGAAAAACATTTCTAATTAAGGATCAACCGGTACCAAGTTATGATACTCGAAAGGATTTCGATTATAGTAAAATCCTTTGTATAGATTGCCCGCAAAGTTTTCCAAATTCAGATTTTTGCGATGGATTTTGGAGAATACTCGATCCCATACAATAATCGATTGTAAATGGGGCGTCCGTTGAAGTAGTTGGTCGATGTCTCCCGCATATTCCGATTTGAAGTGATCATACTTGAATGCGAGTTGAGTCCATGGGAGTGGAGTATTGGGGTGGCAGAGTAGTAATTTGAAATCGACGCGATTACTCAGGAACCAGACAATTTGGAGGGTGGGAAACAGTAGTGGAATAGTAGAAGGATCTTGAACTTTGTTTCTGAGACCGTAGCTAGTCTCCAGCATACAGAAGTAAATCACTTGGGGAAATAGTCGTTGAATGACTTGACTGTTTTCAATGACGTCTTTGCTGAAAGATCCACAACTCAGCTTTCTTAAACTTGTCATAGGGGTCAAGGGATCTTTTTCGGTGACGTTTGGTAGTGGTAATGCTGACGACATTTGCAAATTTGTCAAATTGGGACAGAATTTGATGATGTAAGTCAAAAGATTAGAGCCAATCGAATACAAATTCAATTGAGTTAAATTAGACCATTGCAGATTGTCAATAATAGGCAGATATTCCACAGAGGTCGAAAAGTGCCATGAGTGACGAATTACCCATTTAAAGTTATTCATCTGCGTACGCTCGCGCGTTACGAACAATTTCTGCTTTTGACTCTGTACTTGTTCGAGTAACTGAGAATTTGGGAAGAATGCAGCATCCACAATAATTTCCAAATTCAAATCTTTAAGATTAGGCAAACTCATAAAATGGTTAGGGGAAATTAGACTAGGTGTACTGGGATAATCTTCAATGCAATAAAATGCACTAATGTCCAATGACGTCAAAGAGGTAAAATCTGGCAAGTAGGTCAAAAAGCTACCCACTTCCGTCTCAATATTTAATGGTAACTGCAAAGAACTCACCTGACTCGGTTCAATGACCTTCAAAACGAAATCTATACCAGAAGAATAGGTTAAATCTACTTTCCTCAGCTTTTTAGCACCTTGCAAAGCTTCCTTCAACGATATCCATTTCTCTTTCAGATTGTCAGGAGTTTTGCAGAATTGTAAGGATTCGACATTATTCCAGAGTGAAACTATAGTCACGTATAATTTAAAGAATTCTACCTTGTTACACCTCACTATAAACTTAGTAATATTGGGACACAATTGGTGAAGCTTTTTGAGAGACTGGACGTCGCAGAGACGAGCGTCCAATTTAATTATTTGAACGTGAACACCGTGAGGAATCTTCTTAATAAAATTAGGGGAAGATACGTCCACTTTAATTGATTTGTAGCATATAGGAATGAGTAAGTTATTAAAGTATCGGTTCACAAGGCGCAAATTTTGCAAATGTTTTTGGGTGCAGTACTTAGCCACGATATCGAGCACTTTGTCGGGGATGCAACTCCAATTCACCGAATCGATTTCTCTGTTCATCAAATTAAATAGTTATAAGAATTTTATTTATATATTGTATATTAGCTTAATAATTATTTTAATTATATAATTTTTGAATATTTAATTAAGGTTAGTGAATAAAATAAGATGATTAAAGTGAATGTAACACAGTTTATATAAAAGGGTTCAGTTCAACACTCTCCGCAATCTGGAAAATCACCCCTCAGTTCCAATTTCTAACTTTTTACCAATCATCGTCCAAACTTAGAATTTGTCCAGAAATTGGTGATTGGCCAATCATTTGAAATTTCTGAAATATTAAGTGTTGTCTTAAACTTCTCGTGTATATAAAAAATAATTGACAAGAATTCGTAAGAAATAATTAGTAAGTAATTGTTTATTTTGATGTCTCTTATCCATCCGATTTTATTATAAGGGTTATAAATTAAACTTGGCTATTTATATTTTAATTCATTACTCTCTTGTAAAATTTTCTTAACATTAAAAACTGATAATGGTCAATATCAAATTTTATGTCAAATTCTAAGCATAAATACACAATGAAATAAATTTGATTCAGACTGGAAACTTTTTATATAGAAAAATAGAAGATTTCGAAGATAAATTAAATTTCTAGACATTAGAGCATTAATGAATTCTCAGTTTGAATTCATCAGTATTGGTAATTTTCAACACTAAATCCAATAATTATTTTTTCAAATATGACTTGCTTATTATGAGTTGTTTGTTTGGTGGTTAATAATTCCTATTTGATCTGGCTTTATTAATTTAACCTTTAACAATCATGTGTTTTCAGTTATATTGATTAATGCTGATAAAAATTATTTGTGTAAAATATGTTGCCAATGAGTTGTGACTTGGTGTCAAGAATTGGGTAAAAATTTGAATGTTATACCTGTTAAATATACCAAGAAGCAGGAATAATTAAATTATAAAGTGAATTGCCTATAAATCACAAATATTCACAATGTCACTAATAAAAAACTATAGAGATTTAGTATTACCTTGGTTCATGACTTAATCACTAATTGGTAAGAGATGACTTAAAAATTTAAGTGATTGATAGATTTGTGATGGAATAAGATGTTTTTATTATAGTATTCTTAACTAAGGTTATATATCCAAGGTAATTTATAGATTATAATGCACTTTTTAAAGGGTTAAAGTTCATCAATATTGAGATAAAAACTATAGATGACTAATGAGGCTAAGTAATATATAATTAAATTAAAAGTGATGACAACATCTAATAATATTATAAAAATAGCTTAACTATCAAAATAATTGCTTATAATCAATATTTATATATAATTTATTTTAATATATTGAAATTAATTAATTTCTCCAATTAATTAATTATATAAAATAAATATTTATGCTCAAATAATAAATTAATTATTTTTGTTATAAATATTATAATATTATTAAATCAAATTATAATTACTACTCATTAATATTATAAAAATCAACTTATTATTTAAGTAAATTAAATATTTTTTAAAAAAATAAATTAAAAAATAAATAGATATTTCTAATTATAATAAAAATTTTTATTAGCTTAAAATATATTTATTAATATTTGATTAAAGCTTAGATAGGTTATTATTTATAATACAAATATTTAAATCTTATTTTATATTAGTTATTAGTTATAAACAAAATGAAACTAAAAATATTATTGATATTTTTAATTTAATATAAGTAATTCTAACTATATTTCTGAAATATAATAATAATTCAAAAATATATTGATAAATCATAAATATTAAATATAACTAAAAAAAATTAAAATTATAAGAACTTTAAGTAAACTTAAGTCTTATTTAGTTCTTAATATTAAAAAACTTTTTAAATTAGGAAAAGTATTATATAAGAGAAAATATATATATATATATAAGTATTAAAACACCCGGAATAAAACTTTAGATAATAATTATAATATCTAAAATAAAAATTTTTTAATAAATAATTATTAAGAATATCAGATCAAAAATATAATTAAATTAATGATAGTTTTTAAGGGTTATTTTATTTATGATAATTTTTGATAATTTAAGATAATATAATATAAAAAAAAGATTTAAATTGGAAATAACATAAGTAATTTAATATATCAAGGAGTTAATTTAGTCTTTGAAAATATTATTTAATATAAATATATTAGATAATATATTATTTAATTTGATATAACTATAATAGAAATAATTACCTCAAATTTTAAAAATAATGATTTATTTTAATTAAAAAAAATAAAATATTAATGAGAAAAAATGGAACAATATTTATTAATTAAAGTATTTTAATATTTATAATTAAATTAATATTAAACTATTAAATTATTTTTTTAGCTATAAGTTAATATAATTATAAAGTTATATATAAGGATTAAAAAACTAATTTTTTAAATATTAATAAATTTAAATTAAAAAAAAGGTTATTATAAAAATAATATTTATT
>JNEM01010697.1:0-11479 GCA_000697335.1 Conidiobolus incongruus B7586 | reverse complement strand
ATATTTAAAATATATTTAAAAACTAAACTATAATATATTTATTAATAATATAAATTACAAAATTTAAAATAAAAGTTTATTTTAAATGAGAAAATCAAGAATAAATTAAAATTAATACAAAATTAGATAAATATTATACAATATTTGTTTTTATATTATATTTTAAATATTTTGATAAATCCCATCATTAAATATATCCCAATCACACAAATATAATCGAGTCAGCCATTAAATATAGTAATCTCTTTTTTTATCAAAATCTATTATTTTTTTTGATTAATTTTGATTAATATATTTTCAAAGTTTAATAATATATTTTGTTTAATTATAAAATATAATGATATTACCTAAAATAATAATAGATAGATTAAAATCTAAAATCAATAACTATTATATTAAATTGATTATATTTTTATTAATTTGGGTTTTCTTTGAATTATATTAAAATCACAAGAAATTATTAATAAAATATAATATTAGATAAGAAAAATTATTAATTGAGTTTTATATTATATAAATAAAAATTAAAATATGTATAATATAAAAAATTGATTTTTGCTACTTAATAATAAATTAAGCCAATTTTTCAAGATTAATGTTGGATTTTTTAAAATTCATATAAGATTTAAACAGAGGTTATCAAATTTGATTAATCTTTGATAGGTTTAATTATAATCCAATATATCAAATAGCCTTAAACTAATATTTATATAAATTCATAAAAATATCAAATTATATTGATTTAGAAATTTTTTAACAATAATTATAATTTATTATAAAGTAAAATAACTAAAATTATTTTTATATAAATGATTATTAATTTTAAAGTTTATCAAAAATATAATATTAAATTAAACAGATAATATATGTAAGTATTATATTATAATTATTTATGAAATTAACATTAGTTGTAAAATATTTTAAACTCAATATATCTTTATTTATATCATATTCCTGCCAAATTATTCCTTATATTTTTATCTTTATATTTTAATTTTCCCACAATTCACCATTTATCCTATTTGATTCATATTTATCAATTGTTATCCTAATAGAAAAGACTTCTCTATTTAAAAGAATTAACTTTCAAATTATAACTCTAAATAAATTATATTCAAAAAAACATAAGTTACCAACCATCTATTTTAATATAATTATCCTAGTCTTTATCACCAAGTTAATAAAATTAATTATTGACAAATATTACCTTAAATTTGAAATAATGGGAAATTTGTTAATTTCTAATTTTTCAGATATATTATTAGTTTGAAATAAATAAATATATATAAAGTTAATAGGAAATTATATATTTTTACTATATATACATATATATAATAATTTTTTTGATTAAAAAATTAACTTTTTAAAATTGATTGTTTAATTTAATTATGCTTAAACTAAATAGTAATCATCAAAAGTTTTTTATTTTAATATCAATAAAGCTTAACAATAAACCTTTTAAAATTATTTAAAATTTACAAGTAACTTTTAGTAATAAAATATTATCTAAATCAATAATTTATCACTAGGTAAATTATTTTAAGGTTAAGAAAGAAACTATCTAAAACTTGTTAAAATTTAAAAAACTAACTTTAATTGTTACCCTTTTAATTATTAATAAAGTGAAATAATAAATTAAAAAGTACTTTTTTATTTCAGTTAAAGAATTATTTAAGTACTTTAATACATTAACTTACAAAAGTAAGTTATAAAATTAAATATATATATATTAATTAATAATTAAAATAATTATATATATTAGATTACTTGAAATTATAATATATAATTAAGGTATATTATTTAATAATAAATAAATATATTTAAATATATATAATAAACTCTTAGCAAAAATATTAACCTTTAATATTTAACTAAGGTGAGTTATAAATTTACAGGTTTTTAAGATAAAAAGATATATTTAACAATATATAACTATATCTTTTTTCTCTTTTTGTTAATATTTTATATTATATTTTATAGATATATTAAATTTTTTTATTAGTATTATTATACTTAAATCCCTCTCTAAAAAAATCTACTTGTGTATTAATTAACTTTATAAAAAAAATAAATCAACTTATAATATTGCTAAAATTACTAGTGTTAACTAGTTTACTATAGTTAAAACTGTTAAGAATAACAATAAAAAAACATTTAAACTTAAATTTAAGTGTGTTAAAATTATAAATAAACATGATAAGAAGTATATCTATAAGTTAATTAATATAAGCAAATATAATACTATTGTAAAAATATAACAGGAACTATAAAATTATACAAGAATATTAGTTAGCACTAATATTATTATATGTATTTTACATTAACATAGATACTACTTACACTTTAAGAAAAAACACCCCCACCTAAAAAATCCTACTATAAAATTAAATAAAAGTTTAAATATTATTACTAATATTAAATTAAAATTAATTAGAGTAAGGTTATTTAGTTTAATGAAACAAAAATATATTTTAGTAAATTTAATAGAAAAGTTAAATACTTCAGAAAAAATACAAAACTACTTTATAACTATTATATTAATTTTACCCAAAAGTATAATAATAGGTTAATTATTATTTAAGGATATATGTTGTCTTTAGGTATAAAGTATCTTTATAAAGTTAATAAGGGAATTAATAATAAAATGTATTAAAATATTCTAAACAATAAATTAAAAAAAAACCATTAAATAATATAAGTTAAATAAATCTGATATTATTTTCTAGTAAGATAATATTTTTTACTATACTATAACTTCTACTACCAAATAACTTAAAAATAATAAAATAATAGTTATGAAGTAGTTTCTTTAATCTTTTAACTTTAATCTAATTAAACATCTTTAAAATTAATTAAAAAAAGTTATTAAAGTTTTCCCCTTAGCTAAAGATTTAAATCAACTTTAAAAATATGTTTAAGAAATATAAAACAAAATTAACCCTTTTTAATATAAGAAGTTTATTAATTCTATACCTTATAAACTTAAAGAAGTTAGAAAAGCTAAAGGTAGATATATTAGGTTTTAATTTTTTTTTATCATTAAAAACCTATAAATTTATAACTTACCCTAGGTAAAATTTAAAAGTTTATATTTTAGTCAATTAATAGCTAAATATCATTATTTAATAATATATATAATTAATAAATATAATAGATTTTAATTATTTAATTTAAATTTATTTTATTAAATATTAATTAAGTTATTAATAAAAATATAAGTGTTTTTGATTTTATAACTTACTTTTATAGGTTAATATATTAGTTTTATAAGTATTTTATATATATTAAAGTTTAAACTCAAATTAATAAATAAAAATATAAAATAAATACCTTATAATTTAATTAAAGCTTGAAAAAAGCTAAAGTAGTTATTGTTAAATAAAACTTACTAAAATATTACTAGAAGCTTAAACTTTTACAGTGAATAATTATAATTGATGAATCTTAAATTTTTATATATAATCTTTTATTAAAATATAAATCAAAATACTAGATTAAGCTAAATTAACCCTCTTTACAAATCCCTTTAAATAAGTATTTTGTTAATAAATAAATATTAATTATTATAATAGATTATAATAGTATATACTACTTTTATTTAGTTTTTAAAAGAAAATTAATTAATAGTAAACTTTATATTACTTTTTTAAATAATAGTATTTTTAATTAGTGTTCTCAATATAATTTAAGAAAACCTATTATTTTACATAATAATTATAAAATATATAAATCTAAAGTTGTAAAAAACTTTCTAATTAAAAATAACTAGAAAAAACTATTATATCTAGTATACTTTTTAGATT
The DNA here is from genome assembly GCA_000697335.1 of Conidiobolus incongruus B7586. NCBI lineage: Eukaryota > Fungi > Entomophthoromycota > Entomophthoromycetes > Entomophthorales > Conidiobolaceae > Conidiobolus > Conidiobolus incongruus. The sequence goes on along the minus strand of JNEM01010697.1, from coordinate 7,676 downwards.
ATAACCTATGTAATTATAATTACTTTAGGCAATTAAAAAACCAGCTTACAAGAAAAAAAATTTCTACAAGAAATTTAATTAGTTTATAAAACATCAAATTTTAGTCTTTAATAAAAAGAACTATCTTTTAAGTATTAGATCTTTGTTAAAAGTATAGCAAAAAGCTATTAATAATAAAAGAAACTATTAAATTTATATTATATTTTTATTTTAATATATTATTTATTAAAATATTTATTTATTTTGAATCATAAAAAATTCCCATTATTAAAAATATAGAATAATAGCTTTAATAATATAAGTATAATTAATAATCTTGATTAAAAAAATAATTAAATTATTTCTAAAATTATATTAAATGATTAATTTTGGAAAATAGAATTAGCAGCTGCAAATAAATATATATTTACCAATTATAAAGTAATAAAAATATCTTAATATTATAATTATATTTTAATAATACCAATTTAATTTAATTATAAAAATTTATATAATTTTATTCAATTAAATTATGAATTTTTATTTAGCTTTGGTTTATTTTTATTTCAATTAATATAATTAAAAATATATTAACCAAATTAAATTCAAATAAAATTTACAATTAAATTATTTAAAATGAATTCAATAAAATTATTAGTTTGATTATAATTATTTTATTAAAATTCATATTATTAGTATTTCATAATAATTTTGAAATTTAAGTATTATAATAAAATTTGAATATTAATTTAGAATATATTAACCTCTTATATATTGAATAATTAATTATTTATTTATATCAATAGAAAAAATATATATTGATTTAATTTTAAAGAAACTTAATTATAATATAAAAATATATTATAAATAATTCACTTTTCAAAATTAATATAAAAATAAAATTATTAATAAAAAGAATTATATATAGTAATTATATTATTAAAATTATTATTTATTGAGGAGGAGAAATAATTAGATATTTTTATTATTAATAAATTTCAATCCTTTGAATTTGTACTTTAGTCCAAATTCCATTAACTGCAAATTACTATTGATTAAATTATCCCTAAACCCCAACCTAATCAACTCCATTTCCAAAGTGGACTGTATGAGTTCCAACATCGTGTCATCAGTGAGTCGATTGCTGTTGAAGTTGGCGAACTGCAGTGTAGAAGGACATTGTTTTAAGGCTTGAACAATGTTAGTAATACAATTGTTGGAGAGGTCAATGCCTCGGAGGTGAGGAGAGCATTGCTTCAAATTGATATGGATATTGGTGAGTTGGAGATCGGCTAATTCCAGGTACACTAAATTTGTTAATTGTAAGGTTTGTAAATGGTCATAGATGATTTGATTTCCTAACGAAACAATCAGTAATAGATATTAAGCAATGTGATGAGGTGGGTTACCTTCTGCAAATAAGTAATTTAATCCCATCAATTTAGTGTTACTCAGAGCTCCTGTGCAAGTGCCAGAGGATTTCCGCATGGAAAACTTCTTCAACCTGTTGCCAAAGTCCATTTTGCCACACTCAGGTGACAGTTCAAAACCATCCACGTACAGCTCCACCAACTTGGGGAACCAGTGGGGGCTGAACTGTATTAGCTGGTTGGATTTAGAAGCTCTGAGCTTGAGGATTTTCAAACTGGGGTGATAACAGCGCTGGGTATTCAATCTCGTCAGTTGCAGAGGTTCGTTGAGACTGAGATTGAGGTACTTAAGACTCTGTAGGTTGTGAATTCCGTCCATGACTTGAATTAGATTGGATTCCAAATTGAGTTTGATTAGTTCAGACAGTTGGTAATCCGTTGGGAATTGGGTGATTTGATTACGTTTCAAACTGAGGGACTGTAGGGAATTATCCTTGAACCATTCAAGTGTTGTAACCAAATTGTCATCCAAATTCAAAGTACGTAATTGTTTCAGTTGATTAACGAATGGCAGGTCTTTTAATCCCAATTGACTTAAATCCAAATGCTGTATATTCGTCAGGATATTGGGATCGATTGGCATACTATAATATCATTAATAGATATGTATAATTAATCAACTGTTAAAATACCTACTTTTGATTTGTCAATTTCAATGAATATTTCTTACCCTCGATGATTGGAGATTCTGCGGATATGATTTCAATATTGTTGTTATTGTCGTCGTGATCCCTAATGATTACACTGTTGTTGGGGTCTCTGATTATAGACTTATTTGATATATTGGGAGTGTTTTGATTAATGAGTGGATTTGGTATCGATTGGTTTCCTGTGAAGTAGGAATATTGCTGGGTGGGTTTAGTTTCAAGAGGATTTGATTGAATTTTGGAGGAGGAGAAGGTTTCTTTGTTGCGATTGCGGGGTAGAGGTAAATAGTTGGAATCGATATTTTCGGTTTGAGTGCCTTGATCTATCATCATTGTGGATTTGATGGATGGTGTAATGGTCTGCATTCCGAGACCATAGGTTATTGGGAAATCTAAACTGGATAGGAACCAGCCTGCCACACCTTGGTAGGTGATGGGGCTAAGGTGTAGGGATGCACTTTGGTGTGACTGACTCTGATTTGTATAAATATTATGTCCCAAAGGTATTCCCATTTTGTTGTTGGGCAAATTATTATCCTGGAACTGCATGAGATTGTGTGGAGGTCTGGTGGGTGCTGGAAATGTAGTTTGAGATCCCGAATCGAAGGATGACCTGCGAAGGCTGTTGCACTTAAAGCTCTTCGAACTACTCGCCTGATCGTCAGGCTGAGAAGATGGCATGCTGTTCAATGATTTGATGGGTTTTACTCTATAATAAGAAATTGGCTCGGAAGAGTTACGCTTGGGATGTAATTGGTCTCTTGCATCTTTTGGTGTCAATTTTCTATTAATATTCGTTTGAGGGTCTGGCATAGTCGTTAGCGATTCTGGAGATTCTATTTTAGAAGGTTGTACTTCGTCAGCGGGAGGTTTGTGATCTTTGTCCATCCCTGAGAATGGATCTTCCCCAATTGGGGAAAGTGGGATCCAGCACCTTGAAGTCATATCGAATTTCATATTTCCAATGAGATCTGGAAGTTCGCCAACGAGATCTGGTGTAATCAGGTAGAGATCATTAGGATGGGGACGCGATGGTAAGATACCCTGTTTTTTCAAATGATCGGCAGCTTTGTCAGGACCAAGTTTGGGTTTGTTAGAATTAACAGGAGAGTCCTTACCCAATAGCTCTGCCCAATTCCATGTAGGAGGAGTAAGTGGCAAGAGGGTTGGATTGGTCCGGAAATTACTAGGTCCACTTGAGCTTATGACAGAAGAGTGATGCTTTGGAGATGTTGGACGCGAATTGTGATTGGAAGTACCGGTTGAACCAGTTCCGAGGCGGGATCCAACATTCAAATCAGCCCATTTCTTGCCAGAGACGGGCGGATGCTTGGAGGTCTCGCTCGAATTGCGAAAATGTCTAGGCTTGGTTACGGTCGATTTGGAGCTGGAAAACGAATTTTCATTTACTGTCGATGTTGCATTGAGAACCATTCCCTTTTGTATTTGTTCATTAAGTTCAGATAGCGTAATCTTGTCCAAAAGGTTATTCCCATTCTCCATGTAATTTCTGTTAGAATCTTCTGAAAAGCTCAAATCCGGTCCTTGGATGGAGATCTCACCAAATGTGGGTACTGATTTGGGGGATGACTTATGATCCTTAGTATATGCAGTATTCTGTGATAAAGTATAATTGAATGAGGATATTCCAGGTGTAAGCACTGTTGTATTTAAAGGTTCTGCAGATTGAGGTTGCTGAGCTAATGTAGAAATCTGGGATGTAGAGGAACTGATTTCATCAAGTAGGTTAACAGGATTAGCATGACCTTCAAAATTCAACTTTTCGTCAGTCACGCTCTTCAACCACACTTGCATAAACCCTTGATCAACGCTCAACATACTTTTGTCTTCTATAGACGATTCTTGAATGCGATCTCTGGTAAGACTGGGCGACATAAGATAAGGAGTGAATCTCCTTTCACTGGGGTCATTGGGTATGATCTCATTTTGAAAGTCCCACTTATTTGCTTGGATCCTATTTTTAAAATTGAAAGGCTTCTGAATCCTGAGGGACGGTGCTGAAGCAGTCTTTTTTAATCGATTGTTTGACTGCTGTTGCGCGCTTTGAATACTCGGATGGCTTGGTGGCGATGTGCTGGTGATTGAGTTGGCCTTCGAAGAGATGTTATCTAACCCTGCAACCATATTATCCAACCAATTTCGCGTAGTTGTATCGTATTTGCTTTGGAACAGTTGATGCTCTTTTGGTTGATTCGCTCCCTTGTGATCGCTGGAGTGAGAGTTTTGTTTCGAATTATTGATTTCACTTGTCATAGGAGTCGGATTATTCCTATTCTTCTCTCTAGATTGGGAAGAAGCATTTGGGATAGGAATAGGTTTTGCTGGCGAGAGCTTGGGATTTTTGAATGGATACTTGTCGGATTTTTGTTGCTTGATAACGGGTGCCAATACCTTTCGACCTGAAGGATTCTTTGATTCAGCATCTTTAGGTTTAGTACTGGGTGAACTCTGATCCGAGGGTTTTGGATTAGGTTTTACAGGTTGACTGAATAAAGATTCTAACTGGAGAGGTGTGAATAAATCATTATACTGACTTTTGACCCAGGGAAGCTCCTTCTTAGCTTTTATAATACCTTGGCTATTATTTGAATCGGAATCAGATGCCTGAATATGAACGGAAGATGTACCATCCTTCAATTTTAAACTATTCAGAGCTGCATTAGTGGCCATGGACAAAGTTTTACCTGGCTTCTGTTGAATCATGATGGTGCCATAACCTCCCAACTGACTAGGATCCCCATTAAAAGTACCATTACCACTAAATTTTGAATTACTAGTTGGAGTTATTTCACTCAAATCTGGCCAGTCTTCTTCCAACCCTTCAAATTCCAAAACCTTTCTAGATTTTTTCAACTGATTGTCATTACTACTAGTGCTATTATTATTATTATTATTATTATTATTATTATTAGATACTGTAATAATCATTGAATCAAGTAATTCAAAATTATATCATTGTTAAAATTCACATAGATTTGTTGACTATGCATACAGATGAAATTATATTTAAGTGCTAAGATATCTATATTATGGGAAATTTAATATATTTGAAAAATTTTTGATTTTAAAGTGTGTTTTTAGTGAAAAAAAATTGATAAGATTAATATTGAATATTAAAAATCCAGTTTGCCTTATTATTCAGTGTTTGATATTTACAATAATCTTGAATATAATTGTTAAATTTTTGGATTATTGACTAATATTAAACAACAGTATTAAAAAAATATTTAATTATGATGGAAATTTTATTAAATTGATACATTAAGACCATGCGATTTTATTATGTCCAATTTAGTTCATTTTAACATTCAAGTTATTTTAAACACTGATAAAATTCAATCTAAAATTATAAACCTGTATTATTAAACTATCTTAATTTACTACCGCCCTTTAAACCAATTTTTTTCAAGCTTACCTAATTCAACAAAATGCTGTATTCCAAAACCGATTTTAATATATTTTTAATATATCGCATCAAAGTTTGATTTGTTTTCAAAAAATAAAGGCTCGAGAACATTCAACGCAGCCGATAAGGAAGTCGGTACCTCCGCTTTGAAAATCGCAGATTTCAACTAAAGAATATAATTTACAATACATGATGCTATCAAATATATACCCATGTTTTGAATTAATGATCATTTTTAACAAAATAATACAATCACTCTTTGATTATAATGACAAAATTTACATAACAAAATATAATATAATAAAATATTTGGGTATGAAAAATAGAATTGTAAACTCAAAGCATTATAAAATATTGATGTATTGATTTCTTGTGATTTATCATATTTGGATGTATTTTTACTTTTATTTTGGTGGCAAACCCAGTTTCTCATAAAGCTTAATTTATCTATTTTAATCATGATTTATATTGAACATGTTAACCAGTTTTTGTTTGATTTTAATTTTAATATCCAATATTCAAATAATGATACCAAAAATGAATCATGTTGATTGGTAATGATTAGTTTTTGATTATATATCAAAATACCGCAACTAAAAAATTTAATATTTACCCAGATTTTTTTAAAAACCAATCCCGTTTCAGATTTTATCGATTGATATCGATGTATTGCCAAAGTATTATTAAGTGCAATTTAAAATAATTTCACAAACTTGAACAAACCATTAAATATAACTAAAATTGTTGTTTACTGGACATTGTTATCAATAAATAAATGAAAATAATATATATTATAGAATTATTATTTTATTACCTAATTTATTTAATTTTCAAACAAATTCATAATCATAACAAAATACTTATAAGTATTAAACTTTTAAATAGAGTTTGAATTTATCACCATTCAATATTCAAATAGTATGCAGACATTCAAATTTATTACCTAATATTATTTGGAATCAAAATTTTTTCAGATATGCTATCATAACTTTATTCCCTTATCATCAAATGAGCAATATTGTTATACTTAGTTGGATATTAAATAGTGTCCAATCTTTAACACCTTGTATTTTATTCACATTAATTAATATTAATATTTGGTTTAATATAAGTATTTCCATGTAAAATATTTAATAACTATTAATAAATCTAGTTTTTTCATTATAATAATTGAAAAGAATTACCTAATTTGAATCAATTTAAACCATAGTACAAATTGAACTGTATTTGTTCAAAGTTAATGTACTCACTGAATAATTAATATATCAATCATAATCAAAAATTTCACCCTTTAATTTTCAAGTGAAGTGAAATTTGTTAATATATTATTTATTTATTTATTTTGTACTTTTGTACAAAAATCATAATGGATGCAAATTTAACTACTATATAATCATAATTGAGGTTATTTATTTATTAAATGAAACAGGCTTAATTTATTTAAAAAATAATCACCTTATATTATTTAACTTTGGATGATAAAATCAATATTTTTTAATAGATATTGAATATACAGATGTTAAATCAATATTATCCATATTATAAAATTTCATTTATAAATTAACAGTATGCATCAATAATTTAAACTAGTTAAAATCACAGCTCACTAAGTGAAACTATTAAACTTCTTTTTCAGACTATATATTTTAAACTATTTTCTTAATACTAAATTTTATAATTTTATTTATTCCTCTATATACCTTTTAATAAATTAAAGTTTATATCGAGGATTTAATAGGTTTAACTAAAATTCCTTTTTTCAATAACCTTGAATGTAATATAAAAAACAATTTAGATAATAGATTAAATCACTATATTATTTTTAATTTCAAATTTAATATTAAATATAAATGAATTACCAATTCATTTACTTGGATCAACTGTGTCTAAAGTTATTTTATGTTTATTTGATAATAATAATAATAATAATAATAATAATAATAATAATGATATATAATTTGCTTTTTTAAAAAATAGACAATAATAATATCACCTATATTTAAATTTAGTAAATAATTTAATTTCATTTTTTATTATAACTTTTATAATGAAAAAATTAATTAATTAAATAATAATTTATATTACTTTGAATTTAAAATAAAATATATTTTAATAAAGATAAAATATTATATTAATTGTTTAATATAATAATTAAATATTCAAAAAAATTTATATTATTTATTATATTAAATT
>JNEM01010693.1:0-35514 GCA_000697335.1 Conidiobolus incongruus B7586 | reverse complement strand
TTTTTTAACAAGATAATACCCTTTATTATAATATAATTTCTATTATTAAATAGTTTAATAATAACAAAATAATTATTATAAAATAAATTTTTTAATCTTTTAGTTTTAATTTAATTAAATATTTTTAAAATTAATTATAATAATTAATTAATACTTCCCTTTTACCAAAATATTAAAATCAACTTTAAGAGTATATTTAAAAAACTTGGAATAATATTAATTTTATATAATATAAGAAGCTAGCTAGTTTTATATCTTATAAACTTAAAATATTAAAATCGCAAAAGATAAATATACTAAATATTAATTATTTTATTAATACTAAAACTTATAAATCTTTTACTTATTTTAGGTATAATTTAGTTTTAATATATTAATTAATAGTTAACTAAATTTAACTATAGATATTATATTATTATTAGAAAATATATATTAATTACATAGTTTAATATAAATTTATTAAAATAAAAATTGATTAAGATAATAATTAAAATATAAATATTGTTAAATATATGACTTATTTTTGGAAGCTGGTATATTTTCTTTGAAAAGAATAAATAATTACATTATTAATTTATATGATTTTCAAGATATCAATAGAATTAATTTAAAAATATAAACTTATATTTTAAATTCTTTGTTTTTTTTAATATTGAATTAAATTAATATAATTATAAATTTAATAAAATATTTTTAAAAATATAAGGTTGGTATTTTTTATAAATTAATACTAATATTGATTATTAAATAATTAATATTATAAAAATTTATAACTGTATTATAATATTTATTAAACTCATTATATATTTTTTTATAATTATTTTAAAAAGTATAAAATATATATTAAATAATATATTATTAAATAATATAATATTAATAAAAAAAGGTCAAATCAATTGAAAATAAAAAATATTTTAAAAATATTAAATTTAATAATATACTAGTATTCAACACTTAAAAAATTAAGTAATATTTTCAATATATTTGAAAATAAAGGCATTGAGAAATATTTTATAATGTCAAAATTATAAATAATGCAAAGGGGGAAATAAAATAGAAATGATAAATTAAAATTAAAGATAAATTATAATGATATATAATTAAAATTATTATAATATAAATTAAGTTCAATAACTAATCTTAATAATACCATCCTATTAAATATTTATAAGTAAAAATAATATAGAGCTATCATTAAATAACGTTGCCAAAGAATAAAAATATCAATTAGCTAATGTTATTGAATATATTATTTATAAATAATATTTATTGATTTTGTATATAGCAATATTTTCGTATTATATTGTATTTATTATTAATCTGTTTTTTTTAAACAATGAATTAAGCAATTTAATATTAGATATAATGATTAGAATGCAAAAGTTTTATAAACATTTAAAATATAATATAGATTTAATCTTTCATTCGTTTAATTAAATTATTGAATATACTTTTGTAACCATTCTACTCTATTTACCCACTTGTGAGTTTACAATGATATTACCATGTAGACCTCCATATAGTTTATGTAACGATATAGGCATTTATAATCTCCGTATATAATAGATTGATATACACTTAAATAACAAAGATATCGTTCATAATCATCTATATCCATTAGTTCATAATTGGGTTATCTCATATTACCTACGATTACAATGTTAATAGTGAATAAAGTTTAATATTTTTTAATAATAATATACACTGAAAATTAATTAAAAAAATTGATATATAAATTATAAGGTTATTGTAAAGTTTCTATTCAAGCATATTATAGCTATGTTTATAACATTAGATAATAAAATATACAAAATGAAAATTCATATTACTATATCTTAAATTTATATTCTTTTAATCATTTCAAAATTATTTTCCAAAATCGTATCATTATCTCAGTAATAATATTGGATAATTGAAGTATTATATTTTTTAGAATTTTAAAATTATAAAAAAAGAGATAAATGGATATCAAATAAATTATTTTTTATATAGAGTTAAAATATAATTATAATATCAATTCAATATATTGAACAAAATTTAATATTATATCTGAATATAAGAAATTTCATTTTATCTAGTTTAATTGGTTAAAATATATTGAAATCAATCAAAAATTGATTTTGTTACAGATCTGCTGGGAACTAGCCTCGCAATAAGAATCAAGTAGACTTGATAATCAGGCCAAGGGTGGCCAACGAGCTTCTTTAAAGGGTTTTATTAAAATATCATGATTTTGGGCTTGGCCATGATCGAGGTGGTCTCGGAGCAAATATGTGCTCAGTAGTGATATTATAGTACTATCGGTCCTTAGCCAATGTTTTAAAACATCGTTTGTAATTATTGTCCGGAATTTCTTATTATACAAGGATCGTGTAATGTACTAATGTGTAGATTACATTCGAAAAAAAGTTGAATGGCGAGTGAACATTCCAATTCTCGACATAATCAAAAGTTATTGAATATTTTAAAATTTTAATTTGATCTTTATTTTATATATATATATATATATATATATTGAACAATCTTAATAAACCAATTAATTTTATTTTATTTGAAATAAAATATAAAGTTTCTAAAATATTTCATATATTTATCAACAAAATAATTTAGTTAATTTTTTAAATCGAATGTAATATATTTTTGAATTTTTCAAATAACAAAATATCTGCAAATTCAATGTCTTCATTATTGGATCATTAATTTATAATAGTTTAACTAATAGTTTATACTTATTTTTATTTCTTAATTTGTTCATTAATATTAGATATTAAAAATACCAGTATATATTATTTTTGACATACTAATTATTAATTTTTTATATATTTTTATATTTTTCATTAATGCTAATTTCAGTATTTTTTAATGACAATTGTCATTAATATTCAATTTTACTAAATAAATATAAGTACCCTTTAATTAAATTTTATATCAATATATATTTAGAAAATTAGGCATATATTATATCTTATATAACTAAAATATAAGCTCATCTTCCATATTCGTGATTTATTTGAATAATTTTTTACTTTATAATATATACCAGGGAGTAATTACTATAAAAACCAATAATAATCATTTGAAAAAGTAAGAAATTATATCTCAATCACCAGATTAATTGGAAAAATTCTCAAAAATCATCAAATAATTTAAAAAATATGGTATTATGTATAATAATGAAAACTAACTTTTATTCAAAAAATTCAAGATGAAAAATAATTGGAATCACTTATAACTTAAAATAGCATTATTACAATATTAATATATTGGTATTTTTGAAACCTTGTTTTTATATTATTGAAAACTATTTTTCATTAATTATAATAATTTTTATAGTTATAGTCTTTATTATATAATTTATATCTAGGAATTTTTTATATCATTGATAAAATATTTGTTAAATCATAATTTTTTCATATTTTGATAGCTTATTTAAAAAATTATTATCAAAAACTTATAGAAGACTTATTTAATTATGTCAAGATTAATAAAAGAAGTCGATATCAATAATCAATTTTATCCTGTATATAAATTAATTCAATAGTAATATTTTTCAGTTTAAAACATACATATATTGAGCTTATATTTAAAATAATATCATTATTAAGACTTTGAATTAATTAATTATATTATGTTAATTTAATAATAATTATTTTTTTTGTTAAATAAGTTATAAATTAATATAAAATGTTTTTACATTATTGCTTATATTAAGCAAAATTATTTTTATAAAATCTGAATCTTTAATATATAAAATATATATATCTTAAAATTTATTTATGATAAAAATAAAACATTGGTAAAATAGTTTATTATAGTTTTAAAAATATATTTATCACAAAATTAAAAACTTCCTCTATATCAATATATAATATATAATTCTATATAATAAATCAATATAATATTAAATCTTTAATATAAGCTTACTTTTATTATTAATTTAGAAAGGAAAAAAATGGTAAATTTTTTAATTTCTGATCTTTCATATATATTGTTAATGGTGAAATATAGTTTATATTTAAAATATATAAGTGAATTAGTATTATTAATATATATAGTTTATTAATATTCTTTATCAAAATATTCTTAATTCAAACCTTGAAGTTAAATTTAATTTATATATACTAAACTATAATCATCAAAAGTTTTTTATTTTAATATTATTAAAACTCAATTATAAATCTTTTAAAATCAATTAAAATTTACAAAAAGCTGATAATAATCATATAATACATAAATCTATCAATTATTATTAAATTTTTCATTTCAAAGCTAAAAGGATTATTATTCAAAAATTATTTAAATCTCAAGGTTAATTTTTATTATTATGCTTTTATTAATCAATAAAATAAGAAAAAAATATCATAAATACCCTTTTATTTTAGCTAAAGAATTATTAAATTATAATAATATTTATTATATAAAAATATAGTAAATATTAAAGTTTAAACTTAGATTAGTTAATAAAATTATAAAATAAATATTTTATAATTTGACCAATATTTAAAAAAATTAAATAGCTATAGCTAGACAAAACTTACTAAAATATAAGAAAAGGCCAAGATTTTAATGATAAATTAATAAAATCAATATAATATAAATCCTTTTGTTTGGTTTTTTATTAATATATAAATCAAAATATTAGGTTAAGCAAAAATAATTTTCTTTTCAAATTTTAATAGATAATTTTTTAATTTATATATAAATGTTAATTATTTTGATTAATATAGTATTATATTATCTTTTTAAATAGTCTTAAATTTAACCAATATATAATAAGTTTTATATTATTTTTATAATAATATAATTTCTAATTGGAGTTTATAATAAATATTTAAGATACTTATTATTTAGCCTAATAATTGTAAATACATAAAGCTAAAGTTATAAAGGATCTTCTAAATGAAATTAAATAGAGAGAACTATTACATTTAATATGTATTTAGATTATAACTTATATAATTATAATTATTTTTGGTAATTAAAAAATATTCTTGAAAAAAAATTCCTGAAAATAAATTAAATTATTTTATAAAATAGTAAATCTCAATTTTTAATAAAAAGAACTATTTTTTAAATGTCAGAAACTTGCCAAAAGTATAGAAAATAGCAATTAATAAAAAAATAGCATTAATTATATATTAATATTATTATTTAATTTTAATTCTAATATTGTTCAATTATTAATTTCTATACTACTAATTAAAATTTTCATTAAGTATTAAAAATTAATCCAGATTATTTTTGAAAATTATACATATTAGCTTCTAACTTATAGGAAATAGTATTATATATTTCTATTTTATATTTGAGTATATTATATAATAATACTATTTAAATTAAATCTTCAAATTATCCATATGATTATTTCCAAATTTAATATAATTATCCATATTCATTTTCAATTAAACTATCAACCTTTGAAAATATATTCAATGACGCATTTCTAAATATTTCTTACCTTTATTTATATTTTTAGGTAATATAGCAATATCTTTTTATTTTCGAGAATTTAATTTATATTAAAAATCAATTATTTCAATATGATTAAAATTTTCAAACCCAAATCTATTAATTTATTTACTATTTTGATTTGAATTTAATAAAACTCAAAAATTGATTCAATTAATTTGTATTAATATATATATAATTTTTGTTAATTTATTCTTATCACTCTATCATTTTAAGAGAATGAAAAGTATTAGTACCAGAAGTTTAATTTTTAATACAACATATAATATTAATTATTACCAAAGAAGACCATCATTTATTGAATAACTGAAATAAATATTTATTGGATTATAAGAAGTTTAATATTGATTTTGATCTATGGAATATAAAAATACTAAATTATATTAAAATGAAATTGCATATTCAAAAAAACTAGTGCAAATGATTCTGTTGGTATATAAATTTAAAGATGGAACACGGATATGTGAATATATAAATCCATTAATATAAAGAATTCAGAGTTTAATATTAAATCAATGAATAACGTAATTTAAGTTGGTAAAATTAAAGATGAAAATTCCAATTCTTTGCTAATTGAAATTAATTATTTATGTTTCTGAAGTGATTTATAATAAGATGGTTGATAGTAAATTATTTAAATAGTTGACTCAGTGAATGTTATAATCTAACAAAGAGTATTGCCTTAACTATCCAATCGAGATCGACTCTTAACTTTGGAATACAACATTTCAATAGTTGATTGAAATTTATTACATTATTATATAAAGTAATATTTCATTAATATAAATTCTTCAAAGAATGATTATGAAAACACTAAGGGTAATTAGGGATTATAATGCTCGTTAAATGACAATTTTCTTTTCCCTAAGACTTGGTTTCGATTGTAGCTTCTAAATTGACCATTTTGATTCATTTTTCAATTTTTAATATAAAAAATATTGATAAAAATCAGCAAATTAAATATATATTATTTTAGCATCTGTGTTTATTTATATATTCTGATTTAGTACAAAACTTTTTAGATTAATATGAACAATAATAGGTTTCATATATCTTATTGGATAAAAGCATCCAATTTGTGAAAGTACAATATTTCATGATATATAATAAAATTAATATGTTGATAGATTTTTCAAATATTTTACTTTTGAAATAGGTTAAAATCAATCTGTAAAATTGGATTATATATTCAAATTCTTGACAGGAAAAATATATCATAAAGATGAATATTCATTATCCTATTATTGGATCAAATATTCCTTGAATGGGATATTGCCAAGCAATTTAACATTCATAAGATATTGACTTATAATATTTGACTCAAAACTTGATGGTTGTGCCAAGACCAATCTTATAACTATTTAGTTAAACTATTTATTTAGACTATTATTTATATCTATATGTGTTCTTTTAGAATGATTCATAAGATTATTTTCCATTAATTAAAAATGATTATTTCATAATTGTAATAATATTTAAAAGTAGATATAGTAATATTTAGATCAGGACTGAGATTATAAAGTAATAGCACTACCCAATCCACTAGTGTAGACTCATTTAACTATAAAATCTCAAGCAAAACCAAATATATAGATAATCCATTATGGATATTTGTTAGATTTACTAGTTAATAAATATTCTAAGCGGACGATTTATTCTATATTTGAATAATTAAAGTCAATAAACAATAATGAAATGCTAGAATTATTTTTCATTGCCTCTTATATATTCTATACTGTAAATTATTTATTGCAATATTATGTATGAATTTAGACAAAAATTTTAATAAGGTGGTTCTATCCACCTAGGAGAACAAAATAATCCTGTAATGGGAGATACAAAACTACTTCATCATACTATATCTATAAATTCGATTTTATATATAAGTACCAATGCTCTCATATGATTTAATTGTCCATTATATATATTTTAGAATATTCGCTTCTGGGCTACATAGTTTAAAGCCAAAATAGATAATAATACTATATTTTCAAAATAATAAAAGCTCAAAATATTTTTGTAAAATATAAAATGATCTCAATTTTATAATTAATTTTTCAAAATAACAAATATATTGGTTTGTTAATTGAATAAAATTTGTACTTAATAATTTATAGAAATCTTTAAATTTGATTATAATAAAGTTGAACAATGAAAAATAATTTGGAAAGATTTTTGCGCAGATTGATATATTTATTTTTGTAATTTTTGCTTACAAAATTTTTAAAACTTTAATACTTTAGACACTTTATCTAGCTCAATGCCTCAAACAAACCCAAGTACTTTACCATCTTACCTTGGACTATACTTTGTTAAATTATGTTTAATATTTCAAAATACAACAATAATCCTATCTCATTTTATTGAAATAATTTTTATATTTGTATTTACGATATTCTAGTTTAGAAATTATTAATTTATTGATTGACAATTTGGATATTTTTTTCCAAGATTTTATGATATATTATGGGGATAAAGTAATTTTAATTTTCTCATTTAATTAAAAACATCCACATTTTTTCTTTTTTCAGTATAAACTCGACTTATTAAATTGAATATTTTATTAATAATAAGGTATAACCTGAATCCATAAGAACTTTTAGATGATGTTTTCATTTTATATCCTTGAAAATCAATTTAAGACTATATTATCATTTCACTGGATTATGTATGTTTAATTATTAGTTAATATCACTTTTGATATTAATAAAAAAACTCTATTCTAATTTATAAAATCAATTTTGTCGTTTGAATTTCTTTCAAAAATAATAATATTGAAATGAAAACAAGATAATATAGTTTATTGCCTTAGCTATATTAAACTTGGGTTTAATTCAGTTTGTCACAATGAGACTAATAAAACTTCGGATAGAATAATGATGTTCACGTATAATAAACCTAATGATGAAAGATATCCAGATAGGAGTATTTGATTCCAAGGTTTCCATTCTGACATTACTTTTACTGGAAAGTATTTAGGTCAATTGAGTCAATAGAAATATATTTACTGGATAAATTTGAAATAATGAAAATAAGAGTAATAACTATAGAAATTATTTAATATATAATATTATATTTACTTAAATCATTTAATAACAGAACGAATACAGTTTAATATAATGACATTCATTTTTTAAAAAATTAAATTTGAAGACTATTTGAATGGTTATAATGAGAATTCTTTAGTTGGTAGAAAGAGTGGATTTTGCTGAATTAGGGTGAATTTCATTGAAAATTTGAATTCTATTTTCAATTAATTTTGGTATAGCATGTCTACAACTCCACAATAAACACTACTTCTCTTTAACAACCATATTATTCCATCGTTTTACATATATTGTAATTTGTCCCATCTTGTTCCAATACACTATTTTATACCAATAACACCACTGTTTCAACTGCTCTAACTCTTGCTTAATTTAATTATTTTGACAGATTAATGTATAGAATATATCAATTCAAGAAGATCGCCCTCAAGAGAGTTTGATATTCAAATTATATATTAACTTGGAAATAATTAAATCGCAATTAATATTAATATCAAACCATTCTCCAAATACCCAGACGTAGAATTAATATAATTCTCTCATGAACTATTTTAAACCAGTAAAATATTTTTAAATAGAATTTGCACCTGATCATTATATAGACAAGTTTTAATTTGACAAAATCTGAACCATGACTATTCATATATAAATACTAGAAGGTTGACATCATGATTCAAACCAACTATTTTAATCTATAATATAACGATGAAATTGCAATATACTTTAATCTTATCCGTTGCCTCAATTTTGGCTGCCGCTACTGAAGAATCTCCTAAACTCCCTTGTACCAGTGCTCTTCAATGTAAGATCAATGACCTTACTACTAGTGCCGACAAGAACGAAAAAATGAAAGACTGTAAAGATAAAAAAGAAAATGAATTGGTCCAATGCGCTCTTACTGCTAATGGTTTAAAGTCTGAAGAAACTGAATCTGTCATGAAATTCTTACCCATTTCCGCTGAATGTGATAAAAAATCTGAAAATGAATATAAAGATTGTGCTAAAAAGTGCACTGCTGATGATAAAGAGAAATGTGCAAAGGAATGTGAAGGTAAGCTCAAGCTTCAAGTAGTTACTTGCTTGGGAGAGAAGGCCGGTATGAAAGATTTTGATCCTAAGAAATCTCTTGAATGTTCCAGTAAATGTAACCAAACTGATTTTACTGAAGTTTTCAAATGCGATCAAGAGTGCAATGGAGATTTGTACAAGAACTTGGCCAAGAATGCTAAAGCTAATGGATCTAACAATGCCAACATGATCCATATCGATAACAAATTATTGTTCACTTTCGCTTTACCTCTTGCTTTCTTATTCTTATTCTAATTAATAATATTTAATAAACAAATCTTTATCAAATTTTTGGGAAATTTTTGCGATTATTCTCCCTGATATTTTATATTGAATTTCATAATATCTATATTAATTGCAATTTCAATTAAAAATAATAATTATATTATTCTTATATAGCTTTATAATCTATTATATCACTTTTAATTAACTATTTTATAGGAAAATTAACAGGATATTTCTTTAAATGATTTAGCTCTTTATGTTAAAAATTTTTTTGAAAAAGTTTTAGATAGAAAATTTATATAAATTATCATATCAAATTAATTTCAAATACGTTTTATTTAATCTTTAGCTTCAAAACCTTGTAAAAATTAACTATATATTATATTTCTGATATAATTCTTATAGATATAATTTATATTGTAAAGATTTGATGTAATCTAAATAATATATTTTAAAAATCTTGTATATTATATTACTAGATATTTATATCTAGTTTTGAAAATTTTCTCTTAGGTTTAAAAACAACTAAATAATGAATATGTATATATTTATCTAAACACATTTTTTTACTTTGGTAATATATATAAAGTTTATATAGAATAAATTGCAATGTATTTTAAAATTTAGTGCTTTAGAATATTAATAATTAATATCAAACATTATCTAATATAGTGCATCAATAAATAGAAATAATCATCAATTAATGATTTGCATCAATATTTTGTGATAAAATATTAGTGCAGAAATTAAGTAATGGCACAATTTTAAAATTAAAATTAAACAAATAAATTAATAAATAATATATAAAAATTAATAAATAATATAAAATTAATAGCCTCTTTTATTATTAATAACTCTTTTCTATACTTTTGGTAAGCTTCTAATACTTAAAAAACAGTTCTTTTTATTAAGGACTGAAATTTAATGTTTCACAAACCAATTTAATTTGTTTGCAGGAATTTTTTTTCCTGCAAGCTGTTTTTTAAATTGTCTAAAACAATTATAATTACATAGGTTATAATCAGGTGAATATACTGGATGTGGTAACTCCCTCTAATTTTTTTATATAAAAAATCTTTTATAGCTTTAACTTTATGTATTTTGCAATTATCATGCAAAATAATAAGTGTTTTTAATTTATATTGAGAACACTATTTAGAAATTGTTTTATTTAAAAAGGTAATATATAACTTACTATTGATTAATTTTCCTTGAGGTATTAAATAAGAAAACTATATATTATTATAATCTATTACAACAATTAACATTTGCTTATATTTAAAGTATTTATTCATTAGAATTTATAGAGAGGATTGATTTAACTTAACCCAACATCTTGATTTATTTTTAGGTAAAGGATTATATAAAGGAATTTAAGATTCATTAATTATAAGTATTTGCTGTAAAAACCTTTGTTTTTAGTTATACCTTAATAAGTTTAGTTTAGCTATAGCTACTCTAATTTTCTTTTGGGTTTCTGTTAAATTATAAGATATCTATTTTATATTGTTATTAATTAATTTAAGTTTAAACTTAAGTAAATATAACATGCTTGTATAATTAATATTAAATTGCTTTGATAGTTCTCTAACAGAAATAAAAAGGTATTTCTTAATATATTTTTTACTTTATTAGTAAGTGAAAAAATAACAGTAGAAATTAGTCTTTTAGATTTTAGTAAATTTTAAATAATGTCCCTTCTAGCTTTAAAATCACAAATCCAGTGATATATGGTAGTTTTAAATAAAGCACCATCTCTATAAGCTGTTTACAAGTTTTAGATGATTTTAAAGGGTTTATGGTTAAATTTTAAAGATACAAAAATAAAAACCTTCTGATAATTACAATCTATTTTAAACATGATTAAATTTAAATATAAATTTTAAAATCAAAATATTTTAATAAAAAAAGAATTAAAATTGAATATATATATAGTTTGAAAATATTTATTTTCCTATATATTATATATATATAATCTTTCAAAACATATAATATGTTTGAAAGATCAGAAATTAAAAAATTTGCCATTTTTTAATTTCCATACTAATAATTTTTCTTTTATTAAATACTAAACTTTGCAAAAATTTTATGTCAAACATTAACCAGATTTGTATTTCATTTTGTATTCTAAGTTATAGAAATATTGGTTGAATGATTGATGCATGTATATTTATAATTTAACAAAATCTGATATAAAAAAGTAAAATATTCAATATATAACTGATTTTTCAAATACCTTTGGTATATTATAATCAATTACTAAATAATTTTCATTTAATTACCTTTTGAAATTTTTATGAAATATAATATAATATTTTTTCAAAATAATTATATAGTTATATAATTTGCATTAGGTTTATTTTACATCCGATAATTGGTATGATTGATAATAAAGATTAAATTGATCTTAAATTCTCTAATTTTATCTTATGTAAATTTATATTAAATTTAATATATTTTCAATGAATCAAAAATAGAAATTTTCAAAAACCAAAAATATTTTGTTTTCAGAAAATACTTTTGTTAATTAAAATATTTTTTGTAAAGCCTTTGATATTTTGGTAGATATCATAATATTTAGCTAAAGTAATAGAAATAATTTTAATTATATAATATATTAATTAATAACTAATTCATATTACCATCCTTAAAAATTAGGTATTTATATAGCTTATTTTATAATTGAAAAAACTTTTAAATATCAGTATTTATATATTAATTTCTTAATTTTTAATCAATCTAATCCATTAGACATTAGTTGTTAATAGAATCTAATATTTGAAAAAAAGGATATTCATTTTAATAGTATTTTAAAAACAAATGCTATAGAATAACATCAAGTATTTTTAAAAATTTTTTAATTTATTTTGATAATTATATATAATAAATTATTAGACTTTTTGAGGAATTAAATCAATATAATTAAATCAAAACTTCAAATATTTCTTGATAATATTATTAAGATATAAAATTTTCCTATAATAAATTGAAACTTATATATAATATTACTTTCAAATATATAAGTTAAAAACAGTTATTATGAATATTCTATTTAAATCTATTTGTTTATATAAATTTAAATAGTTTATTAAATAATATAATACATATTTTATTTTTTTCAAAAATTTTATTATATACTCTAGGGAATATTGAAATATCCAAAAATTAATAGCTTTAATTTAAGGCTAAAAATCACTATATATTACAATTGAATTATATATACACTAACCTGTAAAAATGAGTTATAAAATCAAAAATATATATATTTTAATTAACAACTAAAACAATTGTATATATTAGATTATTTAAAACTATAATATATAATTAAGGTATATTATTTAATAATAAATAAATATATTTAGATATATTTAGTAAACTATTAGCAAAAATATTAACCTTTAATATTTAACCAAGGTGAGTTATAAATTTATGGGTTTTTGAGATAAAAGGATATATTTAACAATATATAACTATATCTTTTTTCTCTCTTTGCTATTATTTTATATAATATTTTATAGATATACTAAATTTTTTTATTAGTATTATTATACTTAAATCCCTCTCTAAAAAAATCTATTTGTACATTAATCAACTTTATAAAGAAGGTAAATCAACTCATAATATTGTTAGAATTACTAGTGTTAGCTAGTTTACTATAGCTAAAGTTGTTAAAAATAACAATAAAAACATTTAAACCTAAACTTAAATATACTAGGATTATAGATAAACATAATGAAAAGTATATTTATAGGTTAGTTAATAAAGGTAAATATAGTATTGTTGTAAAAATACAGCAGGAACTATAAAACTATATAAAAATATTAGTTAGCACTAATACTATTATACATGCTTTACATTAGTATAGATACTACTTACACTTTAAGAAAAAACACCCCTAACTAAAGAAATCCTATTATAAAGTTAGGTAAGAGTTTAAATGTTGCCACTAATATTAAACTAAAACTAATTAAAGTAAGGTTATTTAGTTTAATGAAACAAAAATATACTTTAGTAGATTTAATAAAAAAGCTAGATATTTCAAAAAAAATGTAAAACTACTTTATAACCATAATGTTAATTTTACCTAAAAGTATAATAGTAGGTTAATTATTATTTAGGGATATATATTATCTTTAGATATAAGATATCTTTATAAAGTTAATAGGGGAATTAATGTTGAAATATATTAAAGTATTCTGAACAATAAATTAAAAAAACTATTGAATAGTATAGGTTAAACAAATCTGATGTTATTTTCTAGTAAGATAATACCTTTTACTATACTACAACTTCTACTACTACATAGCTTAAAAATAACAAGATAATAATTATAAAGTAGTTTTTTTAATCTTTTAACTTTAATCTAATTAAATACCTTTAAGATTAGTTAAAAAAAGCTATTAAAGGTTTCCCCCCAATAAAAAATTTAGATCAACTTTAAAAATATGTTCAAGAAGCATAAAATAAAATTAACCCTTTTTAGTGTAAAAAGTTAGTTGATTTTATACCACACAAACTTAAAGAAGTTAAAAAAGTTAAAGGTAGATACACTAGGTTTTAATTTTTTTTTCACCAAAAACCCACAAATTTATAACTCACCTTAGGTAAAATTTAAAGGTTTATATTTTAGCCAATTAATAGCTAAATATCATCATTTAATGATATATATAACTAATAAATATAATAAATTTTAATTATTTAATTTAGGTTTATTTTATTAAATATTAATCAAGTTATTAGTAAAAATATAAATGTTTTTGATTTTATAACTCACTTTTATGGGTTAGTATATAATATACTAAAATTGAGTATATTTATAAAATAGCAAAACCAAATATTATTAGTAAAATTGCAATCCAATAAGTATACTTAATAAGCAAATTTTTTTATTTATTTTGATTAAAATAATTTTTTCATTTTTAAATTGATATATTAAAAAATTATTAAGCAAGGATAGTTATAAGATCTACTTGATTTATTTATACACTATGAAATATAGTTATAAAAAACTATTAATTAAATTTAAATAATATAAAATTAAATATTAATAATTTTAGTAATAAAACCTGGGTTAATAAATATATATCATTAGAAAATAAAATAAAAATTTATTCAAATTGATATTAAATTAATATGACATTATTTATTAAGTATATATATAATATAATTATTTAGTAATTATTAAATTTTTTATATAAATATTTTATGATATGATATTACTTTAATAATATTATTTATTAAATTTAATTTAAACCTAAATTGATAAATTAATTATTAATAATTAACCTAAGAATATTAAGGTAGCTTCTCAAACCGAATATTCAGATTATCTAACAATAGATTAACTATCAAAAAAATTACAGTTATTATGGATATTGTAACATTTCACAAATTTAGGTTTAGTTATTTTCTATATTTAAATTGACTAATCCAATAATAGGTGATTGTTTAGGATAAGCTATTATTTTCATATAATAATTGTAATTTATAAATGATTATGAAAATTTGATAATAAAAATTAGTATTTAACATTTATATTTTAGTAAATTTGAAATTGATTAAAATTAACAAATATATTTTATATATATTTTTATTTTCAAAATTTTTAAGAATTTAGAAAAAATAATAAAAATACCAATTCTCAGTTTTTAAATCAATATAAGTTAGTAATTTAGAATTTGAGTTAATGGAATTTTTGATATATATTGAAGTATATAGTATATTCTATATATTTTATGACTTAGAAAATTTCCAACTTAAATATCAAAATGATTTTAATATCCATTAACTAGATTTTTACTAATTCTTTAAAAATAATAATAATAAAACAATTGAATTATTTTTATTTTTTATCAAATTATTTTTTAAATAAAATATACTAAGTGATATAATTTTAGACTAGTGTTAATTAAAGTATTTTAAAAATACATTGATTTATTTAATTAGTTTTAAACTAAATAATGCTTATTACAGGACATTATATAAGCATTATAATTACTGAATAATATTTATTTTAGAGTCAATAATAAAATATAAATTTTTTCTAAAAATATTATTTTGTATAACTTTATTAATTATTACCAATTAAATCTTTTTTGAGTTAAAAAAGAGATTTTTTAAGACTTAAAATCTAGTAATTTTATATATAACCCTAAATGGTAAAATATTAATATATACTTTGATATTATATTTTAAATCAAATAATTGGTTATCAATAATTTGAATATTAATTATAATATATATATATATATATATGAATGAATTAATTGAAACATGAAATAAATAATTTGTAATAGTGTTGTGTTTTATATTAAGTTTTATAAATAAAGATCGTAGTTAGAAAAGTACTTAAAATATGATTTAGTAAATTATTTATTAATGCTGCTCTTTAACATATCGGGACTGTAGGTTTGAAAACTTACTGTTGGGTTTAAATAATTGAATCAATGAATGATATGGGATTTGGATAAAATCTAATAAAGAAAATAAAGAGAACAAAGAGTATCCTTCAATTATAGACTGACAAAGCCAGCTTAAAATAGAAATAATATTGGTTTAGCTATCAAACTGGAAGAGATGATTAATTTTGAAATACAACAATAGTTAAAAAACTAAAAGTTAAAATGATTAAGATTAAATCAAGTATATTTAAATATAACTAAAGTAAGTTTCTATACTAAAATATTATTTTTAATTGATTGGAAATCATTTTAAAATAATCTATAATATTCTATTAATCAAGATAATTAATTAAAATAAATATATTTTTGGAATTTAATTTAATATTTATTTTGAATATAATTGAATTTTAAATTTTCTTAAGAAAATATAATGTTACCTTAAATTTGAAATAATGGGAAATTTTTTAATTTCTGATTTTTCAAATAGATTGTTAATTTTAAATGAACATATATATATAATAAATTGGAGATTACATACTATTTTTTTTAATTAAAAAATTAACTATTTAAAATTCGCTGTTTAATTTAATAATACTTAAATTAAATAATGATCATCAAATGTTTTTTATTTTGGTCTTAGTAAAATTTAATCATAAACCCTCTAAAATTATTTAAAATTTATAAGTAGCTTTTGGTAATGAAGTATAATTTTAATTAACTATTTATTATTTGATAAACTAATTTAAAATTAAAAAAGAAACTATTTAAAACCTGTTAAAATTTAAAAAATTAACTTTTATTATTATTTTTTTAATTTTTAATAAAGTAAAAGGATATGTTATAAAACACCTTTTTATTTCAATTAGAGAATTATCTAAATACTTTAATATTAGTCTTATAAGTATTTAATATATATTAAAGTTGAAGCTAAAATTAATAAATAAAAATATAAAATAGGTATCTTAAAATTTAACTAAAGATTAGAAAAGAGTTAGAATAACTATTGTTAAATAAAACTTACTGAAGTATTACTAGAAATTTAAGCTTTTATAGTGAATAATTATAATTGATGAATCTTAGATCCTTATATATATTTCTTTATTAAAACACAAATCAAAATTCTAAACTAAACTAAATTAACCCCTTGTATAAATCCCTTTAAATAAGCATTTTATTAATAAATAAATGTTAATTATTATAATAGATTATAATGGTATATACTATTTTTATTTAATTCTTAAAGGAAAATCAACTAATAGTATTTTTATGTTATATTTTTAAATAAAAATATTTCTAATTAGTATTTTTAATATAATTTAAAAAAAATATTATTTTACTTGATAATTATAAAATATATAAATTTAAACCTGTAAAAGATTTTCTAATTAATAATAACTAGAAAAAACTACCATATCTAGTATATTCTTTAGATTATAACACATGTAATTAAAATTACTTTAATCAATTAAAAAACTAGCTTATAAGAAAGAAAATTTCTATAGGAAAATTTAATTAGTTTATGAAATATGAAATTTTAGTCTTTAATAAAAAGAATTTTTTTAGGTGTTAAGAGTTTACTAAAAGTATAATAAAAAATTATTATTAATAATAGAAATTATTAAATTTATATTATATATTTATTTTTATACATTATATATCAGAATGTTTATTTATTTTTAATTACAAAAAATTCCCTTTATTTAAAATATAAAGTAATAATATTAAGTTTTTTAATTTTTTGAATTTATTTTAAATTAATATAATTTATAGAATATAATAACAGATATTATTCTATATATAATTAGAATTATATATCAAATTATAAAAAATTTTATAATTAAAATATTTAACAAATAATATCATATATAGTTTAATAATTAAAATATAATCTATAAATATATTATTTCTTTGGGAAATATAAAAAATGTTTAAAAATATAAAATTTACAAATATATTTAATAAGTTATAAATTTATAAATTTCAATCTGTTCTAAAGTCTTATATTTAGAAATTCATATTTATTAAAAATATATCAAGAGGTTGTTAATAAAAGAAGAGAATTAACTCTATATTTTGTAAACATTTATATATTATCTTCAAAAAGAATTTTAAATCTCATTTTGAATGATATTATTTTTTTAAATTAGGGTTAATAAACTTATTTAATTTTAATATTGAAGTATTATTTGGTAATATAAACTTATATAGTTATATTTTTAAAAAAATATATAGAAAATAGTTGAAATTTCGTATCAATCATTATATTATCAACGAGTTATTCTAAATAATATTGAATAATATATAGTTATTTTGGATCAAAAATTATACCAAAATCAATTAAAAAATATAAATTTATTAAAAAATTCTCATATATATTAATTCAATAATTTAATAAGATTAATATTATCTATCATAATAATATATAACTATGGTCATAGTGTATCATATCATTGAACTATGAGTATTTTTTATAATATTTTCAAGTTTATTTTCTCTTTTATTGCTAAATTATTTTGAAGCACAGATTATCAATTACATATTATATCAACTTTATTATATAAAGGAAAAAAATTAATAGATCAAAATCTATTAAGGTATTAATTGGGTAATAAAATTAGATTTTGAGATATATCTAAAAGTGATTAAAAAAGATTCAATTAAAGTATATAACTTAATAGTTCAAAAGTGAATTCATTTTACAATTTAACGTATTCATGAAATACTGAATAGATATTATTATGTGAGTTTAAATTTAAAATGGTTGTCAATCAGGGACTAAGATATTATTATATAATTTCATCAAAATATAATTTGAATATTAAATTTTATAAATATATTTTGATTGAATGGTTGATGTCAGTTAGGGTATTGTAAAATTATGAATCTACTTAATTTGGTGGAATATTAATGAAAATTTTAATCAAATATTCATTGAAAATGTTGTTTATCAGTCTAAACATATGTAGAATATGATAACAGAGATAAATTTAAATCTAATCCCTAACCATCATGCTTGTCTGGATTTTTAGATACTGACTTATATTGCTTTTATCACCCTCAATCTCAATTCAATTCAATTTATTTGATCTGTGATCCAAACAAATTAAATGATTATATAACACCAATTTAATAATTATTACTCTGCATTTTTAATAATGGGAATTTTTTGCAATTAAAAATAAATAAACATTTGAATATATGATATATAAAAATAAATATATAATATAAATTTAATAGTTTGCTTTATTATTAATAACTTTTTGCTATACTTTTGGCAAACTTCTAACACCTAAAAAACAGTTTTTTTTATTAAAGACTGAAATTTGATGTTTTACAAACCAATTAAATTTTCCTGTAGAAATTTTCTTTCCTGCAAGCTGGTTTTTTAATTGCCTAAAGCAATTATAATCACATAGGTTATAATCACATAGGTTATAATCAAGGGAATATACTAGATGTGGTAGTTTTTTCTAGTTATTTTTAATTAGAAAGTTTTTTACAGCTTTAGATTTATGTATTTTACAATTATCATGTAAAATAATAGGTTTTCTCAAATTATATTGAGAACAATAATTAGAAATACTTTTATTTAAAAAAACAATATATAGTTTACTATTAATTTATTTTCTTTTAGGAACTAAATAAGAATAGCATATACTATTATAATCTATTACAATAATTAACATTTGCTTATTAACAAAATGTTTATTTAAAGGGATTTGTAGAGGGGGTTGATTTAGCTTAATCCAGCATCTTGATTTGTGTTTTAGTAAAGGATTATACATAAGGATCTAAGATTCATCAATTGTAATTATTCACTGTAAAAGTTTAAGCTTCTAGTAATATTTTAATAGGTTTTGTTTAACAATAGCTACTCTAGCTTTTTTTTAAGCTTTAGTTAAATTATAAAGTACCTATTTTATATTTTTATTTATTAATTTTAGTTTTATATTAAAAATATATAATTTCCTATTAACTTTGTATATATTTATTTATTTCAAACTAATAATATGTTTGAAAAATCAGAAATTAAAAAATTTCCCATTATTTCAAATTCAAGGTAATACTATTCAAATGCTAATTTCTAAAGAGGCTTTTGTATTTGAATTTATATCATGATATATATATATATATATTATGTTGATTGTTTGATGGATATAATTCTAAATATTTTGCCAACAATCAAAATATTTAATCGTGAAAATTATAAAAATGATAATAGAAATTACTAACGTTATAATCTCGATTGCTTCTATTCTATCTCAGCCCTCTCAATAATTTTGTGATTTATTTAGTACTAATCTATTCGCCTGTAAATTATAAAACATTTTCAGCAAGGGTAACAGTTCAAACAAGGTTATAGGATGTGTTGATAAAATTGACGAATTGGAGATTGTAAAGTGCTTTATGATATCTGATCATTTGCAATCCGATCAAGCAGATTGGATCATTAATTCATCAACAGTCAAGGTGGAAAAATGTACTAATAATATAATACATAAATATAACTAATGTAATAAAAATGTACTGATGATAATAATGAGATATGCTGGAAGCAATGTTTGGGAACTTGGGAATCAGCCAAAATACGTACTTTTCCAACCAAATCAACTTACAAGTTTTCGATGCATAGGATGCCTATCAATGTTCATTATCCTATACCCAAAGCGAATTGGAAGAAATTTTGTAATGCAGCTACAGACGCTACATTTAACTATATGACAATATAATCACAGATTCTGACGACCAAAGCAAAGTTTGCTAATAAATGGCACCAATATTAAAGACAGCAGCAAAAATTCAAACTAATAGTACTGATGCTAAAGTCAATAATAAGGATTCTAAATCTAGAAATGGCACTGATTTTAAAAACTGGTAAATCTAATACCAATATTATTTATGTAGTCAACAAATTATTGTTTAATATTGATATACCCTTTTTCTACTTTTATTACGAAATTCTATTAAACTTATTTGAAAATTTAAAACAAAGGACTTCTAATGAAATATAGAACTGAACTGTCAATAAGAATTTATGTCCTTTGACCATATTTGTGATTTCTGAATTTTATGATTATGATAATGACAATTATAAGTTTATTTGTATACAGTAATTTTAAATTACGAATTGTCAATTACTTCAGTTTTATAAATTTCAATTAGAATTCATAATTGATTAGTGAAAAAGTATGTCCTTTAATAAAATATTCTGACCCATGGGAATAAAATCATAATATTCAAAGTAATTAAAGTGAATAATTTAATATTCTACTATTATGAGTATAATAGTATTACGAAGTTTATTCCTGACAAGGTTTTTTAATTAAATATATTACTTTCAGTTTTGACTATTAACAGTATATGCATAATTCATCTTTAATATCAAATATAAAAAAATTCAAATTATATGTAGTTTACTAAATATAACAATTTTTTGAAAGCTAGCAATCATTCAAATAATGTAAATATAATTGTAGAATATGAGTGATTCTACAAACTGTATTACTAGCTTTTGAATTGAACCAAGTTATCATTATAGTTTGATTTGTGCAATATTTTGATATGAAAATGAATTAAGTAATGATAATATATCGCATGAATATCTCTATATTTTGATATTATTTGTTATATAAAATTAAGGTTTTAATGAAATTTAAAAATTATTTTAACAATATTTATTCTAATAAATTTTATTGTTACGAATTCAAAAAGTTACTAACCAATCAGGAAACCTGATTTAAATTCACCTGTTTTGATAATAATTGAAATAATTTTATTATATATAAATAATAATAAATGATATTTTTATATCGACAAAATTACTCCTATACATAAAGCTCCATATTATTATAAAACTTAACTCTTACATTATTTAATGAGTTTTTAAAGATATTTTTTGTTAATTTTTATTGGCATGTGTTTAGATTTGAATATTGATAACTTTTTTTAGTTATAAATTTATATATTTTAGTATATTTTTCAAATTAAAATATTTTAATCAAATCATATCATCAGATATTATATAGATTAATAGAAATGATATTGCTTAAATAGTTTTATAGCTGATTTAATACATATTATATATTTTATATACTTGATATCCGAGTGATAGAAAATTCATAATGTTACTATCCGATATTCTCGCTCTTTTGTTTATTAAATGTACAAAAATTTATTTTATTTGATTTAGATTATTAATGAAATATGATTTGATTACATTTGAGAGTTTTAATTGATAAATACAGCTACTATATAAATAGAACAAGAGGAAGTTATTCTATAGTCAAATATTTAGATAGTTATGAAATTAAATACTTTGTTATTAGCTTTGGAATCAATGTTTGCTGAAAACGACGAAATTGAATAAGGAATAGGCTGTGTATCTATGTTTGAATGGCAAGTTTTAATGTATGCTAATAAATTTTAAGTTATAAAAGGGGTAAATAAATGCGATCAATCCGATTGGAAATGTGCTTTGAGTGCAATAGGTGTAAAATATGATATATAGTTGATTAGAGAATCAAATCATATTCAAAAATTAAGCAATGCATCAGAGATCATCATGATACTTTTTTCAAGTACGCTGCACACTGCAGAGCCGTTAGAAACAGAGACTGCTTCGAGGATTTTAGTTATCAAAACCATCTGAATATAAAAAATTGTCAAACCAAGGAAGCTAACTTACCTAACTTCATGATTAAGGATTCCGTGCGATGCACTAAGCATTGTATGCAAAATAATATAATGAATTTTTGAAATGTTATAATGAGTGCAACGAAAATTTGTATAACAGGTTGATTGGTAATCCTCAAATGGTAATAGTGATTTTAAGCCCAGTAATGGAATCAATATTATACAAAATAACCAAGGTTCTAAGTCTAAGAATGGTGCTGACATCAAAAAAAAATGGCAAAGGTTCCAAGGCTAACAATGAAACTGATTCCCAAAATTCTGGTAAGTCTAATGCTAATATGATTAATGTTTTAACACATTGTTGTTCACCTCTTCTTTATCTTTTCCTCTATTGGTTTTATTATAATATAAAAATAAATTCAATATTGATGATTTATATCTATATTTACTATTGAATATTAAACTCCTTAATATTAAAAAAATTTTCAAATATTAAATTCCTATAATTGATTTAAAAGATCTTAAAATTTAATATTTAAAAGACGAAATTAATAAATTCATAATATGTTTTATTCAATGTAAGTATATAAAATGATAAACGATCATTTAAACTATCTATCATTATATTATACATTGATATTAATAAAATATTATAATTACCAATATTATAGTCATCCAAATCCTTAAATTTTAATTATTTATTAAAGAAAGTCGTTTAAATTTATACTTTAATTTCATTAAATACTGAAAAATAAATTTATTCAAGTATTATTTAATATTTTATTTAAAGTCTTAACCTTTACAATAAATTTTAAAATTTTTAATCTATATAATATATTCCAACTATATTAATTTAACTAAGATATATTAACAATATATAAAATAAAATATAATATAATTTTGATTATAATTTTTTAAATATCAAATAAAATTTCATAGTTTAAAATATATTTATTAACGGGTAAAATTGTAATTTGCCAATTAAATCAATATGTATATATTCTAGGAAAATATTTCGATATACACCGAATATAATATATGATTTGTGATATATATTATAATCAGCTGTATTTAATTTTATTAATTTTAAATACTATATTTCATATTCTAATCAATATATAGATCAGAAAATTGTCATTTTTTTTCTAATAATTCTTCAAAATATTTTAAATTTGTCCAAAAATGTATATAATTAACTGTTATTTTTTATATTTTGATATTCATACTTAATATAATATCTATTTTGAAATGTTTCATATCAAATTCAAATTGATAACTGAAATTTATAGTTTATTTTTTAGTATATTAATTTTAGTTTCTTAAACATAATTCTTAATGTGGCTATATTGAGTGCAATTTATTTATTTGGAAAATCTCTAATATAATTATTATTATACGCCGCATTTGGACTGTAATTGATATTAAATCAAAACAAATAATAAAAGCAATTTAAATTGAATATTTTATTAATACTAAAATAATTTCAATCTTAATTTTCTAATACTGGTTTAATCAAAATATCATAGAATATAATATATTTTAATAATATTTAATTTATAAATTCAATTGATAGATTTTTAATCAAAGAATCAAAGTTTAATATAATTTAGATAATATAGTATATTTAATTATTCTGTATTTCAAGATAAAGGATATATATTATTATAAATTTTATATTAATAATATTTCAACTATTATTTACTATTAACAATTAATTTAAAATTTTGTTAAATTTTTAATTATTATTAAGAATAATATTTAATCTATATTTTAATATATATTTATTTTTTTTTCATAGTTAAATGTAATATTGTTTATATTTACTAATGTTTGGAAAATGTAGCCTATAGCAATATAAAGCTCAAAATCATAGAATAATATAATTATTGATAAATCTAAATAGGGTAAATTAAACTGATAATCCAATCATTTTGTATAATTGTATATAGATATTTTGGATTATTTTCGAAAGTTCACACTATTTTATTTAATCCTGTAATGCTGAAAAATGTTTATTACTATTATTGCATATATAACATCATTTTAATATAGCTAGGGTATGAAAAATAATGAAATACTATGTATTTATTATTAGTATCTTCAAAATTGGAACCAATTATCTGGTATTATTACATCATTTACCATTGTAATGTGAATAACTTTATTTTCGACAAATTACTTGATTTTCAAAATTGAATTTGAATTTTTTAGATTGGGAGTAAATTAACTTTTAAATGGATATAAATTCATAACAAAAACTCCATTTTTCTCATATCCATTTTGATATTTCCATCAGCAGACATTATTACATTAACTGTTACTGTTTTAAAATTCACTATTGAATCCATGAATATCAACTCTTATTTCAAATTATATTTCATTAGAAACTGATTATACAGTCATATATTATTTATGACACCAACCTAATCCTTATAATTTTTTACTTGATATGTAAATTATTGTCGAGAATAAAATTGATATTATATATACATATATATGAAATTGAAATATATAAAAAATCTAATGTTAAACTAATCAAAAGCCAAAATGTTAAATGAGAACTAATAAGCTATGGAAAATCAGTTAATAGTGATATTTACTTTCCAATGTTTAATGAAAATATAGATAATAATATTTATAAAAATATATGTTTAAATTGTGAAGATCTTAGCTATTCTACATTCTGATATTATAAAATGAATGCAAATATATATTCAATAATATATTGTTACGAAATTCTTGAAATATTGTTTTATAAATATTTCATAATTCAATGTGTGATAATAAATACATTGGAGTTTTATAAGATATCCAGTGATGTCATTGCCTATTGATCCGAAGATAGGAGTTTAATAATACTATTTATTTTATCTAAATATCGCATTGTGACATGACCAACTTTCTTAGTTGTGATCATACACTTCTCTCTCGAAACAAGAACTTGAGATTAAATAATCTTATATAACCAAATTTATTAATTTAAAACCTCCATTAAAACGGGTTAATTTGAAAGTAAAAGCTGAATAATTTAAAATAATTTTTAATTTTTACAAATATAGTAGTGATATAAAAGCTTTTTGAAAATTTAATCAATATAAATCATTTGAGTTAATATTAATAAAAAATAGTGTTAAATTTTTCTCATTGAAAAATTAAACCTTATACAGAATCTAGCTAACTAAATGGATAACATGAAGATATAAATACATTAGGATTGCATTAAAATTTCAGCGAAATATATCAAATTGAAATATATTTATGAAAATCCAATATACTTTATTATTAGCTTCACTTGCTTTAGCTGAAACCCAGGACCAGTCTTCCAAGCTACCTTGTTTTACTCCATTTCAGTGTAGAATAAAGGATTTAAACAATAATTCTACATTCATTGAACAGAATAAAAAATGTTCTCCTGGAAAATCAGTTAAATTTTCTTGGTGCAACCTACCTGGTGAAATACTAGAATATCAGTATTATTTGCTTGAAATATTGATACCTCTGTACATGGAATGTGGGGAAAGTACATCTATTCAACATGATAACTGTAAAAAGAGTTGTACTACTAACAATACGGATATTTGTTCCAAACAGTGTTTGGACAATCAAGCGGTAGAAGTAATTAGTTGTCTGGGCAAGAAGGCTGGTTTGCCTAATTATGATTCTACGCAATCATATCAATGTACCCAATCATGTAACAAGACTGATATATCTGATCTCTTTAACTGCGAATTCAAGTGTAATGAAGGATTATATAGGGAATTTGCCAAGAAAATTAAGTATCCAGATTCGAATGCCAATATGATATATGTCGATAACAAATTATTTTTCACTTTGGCTTTTTCTCTTTTATTATTAATCTTATATTAATTATATAATTAAAGATGATAAGTATATTGTTTAACATTGATATTATTAAACTATTAAAACTATGATAAATTTATTCTAAATATTATATTATCACCTATTTAATCTATCAATACAATAACTGATATAACTGGAAATTTAAGGTGTTTAATCTTCAATGAATGTGATAAGTGATTTAAATGATAAATGATATGAAATTATCTAATGAGATTAGTTTGAATTTTATGAGCTATCAATTGCAAAGAATAATTTTGATATAATAATATTTTAGAGCAAATTCAAAATCAATACTTGTTGCAAAAATTAAATTAAAATTTATATAATAAAACATATATAATATATTATTAATGATTTCATATTATCAAAGATTATAAATATTATTATTCATATTAAATGAATTTAGAGATTTTTTATAATTAATCAATATTATTTCATTATACCAATATAATATGATCTAATTAGATTATATACTACTTAATCAAAATCAATTACTTATTGAAATAATAATGATTAACAAAGAATATGATATTTTAAATATATAATAATTAATAAATTAATCATTTTTTTTAAAATTTTATGATTTTAGTCTTTTTATCAAATCAAACTTAAAATTATTTTATTATTACTTTGTAATTTATATAATAGGAATTTTTTATAATTAAAAAAAATTAAACATTTTAATATATTAAAAGTAAAAATAAATATATAATATAAAATTAATAATTTCTATTATTTCTAATAACTTCTAGCTATATTTTTAATAAAGCTTTAACATTTAAAAACAGTTCTTTTTATTAAAGACTAAAATTTGATATTTCATAAACTAATTAAATTTTCTTATAGAATTTTTCTTACCTGTAAGCTAGTTTTTAATTACCTAAAACAATTATAATCACATAGGTTATAATCTAAAGAATATACTAAATATGGTAGTTTTTTTTAGTTATTATTAATTAGAAAATTTTTTATTACTTTAATTTTATATATTTTATAATTATTATGCAAAATAATAGGTTTCCTAAAATTATATTAAAAATACTAATTAGAAATAATTTTATTTAAAAAAGCAATATAAAATTTAATATTAATTAATTTTCCTTTAAAAACTAAATAAAAATAGCATATATTAAAATAACTTATAATAACAATTAATATTTGCTCATTATTATAATATTTATTTAAAAAAAATTTACAAACAAGGTTGATTTATATTAAAAGACTAGTTCTCTAAATTCTTATATACACTTTCATATAATCCAATTAACTATAAATTATATGATTAATTTATACTTATATAGTTAAATTAATTGTATAAATAGTATTAAATTATCTAATAAACTAGGTTCCTTTTTTTTCTTTTTAATTCTTACTATTTTTACTTTTACACTATTTCTAAGATTAAGACTATATTCTATTAATATTATAGGATATTAGCACTACCTAATATAAATCTTAATATATTAGTGATTCATCTTAGTTCAAAGCTTAATTAAACTTTGTTTACACTTGCACACTATAGCTACATTATATTACTATATTCTACACCACACTACTTTTATATTAAGTTTTCCTCTATACTATATTAGTTTAACTACCACTATATTTATATAGTAACAGCAATAAAACTATTAAAAACCTACTAGAAATTAATAACTACTTGTATCTAACCTATCTATTACTATTTTAAATCTTATTTATAATTTATTTCATTTAAATTTAACACTATACACTATAATACTACTAAAAAAGGAGATACCCTTATATTATTTTAATGATGATAGCAGCTTAATTACTAAGTGAATTTAAGACTTTAATCCTTAAAAGCTTACTACCCTTTAAGAAGCTTATATTAGACAACTTTTGATTTAAAAAAACATGTCTCAAAGAGCTTAAATCTAACAAACCAGTTACTTCACTATAATTAATGTATTAAACCACCTCTTTAGTGTTTTTAAAAACAAATTAACTACTTATGATAGCTTAAAAAACCTTCACAAACTTGAAAACTACTTTAAAAACATAAAGAATTACCTTGATTTAATTTTTGATGAAGATCTAAAGAATATCCTTAAATTAGCCACTTCTTTTTTGGAAAAATTTGTTTATATTTAGTAGTTAACTCATTACAAGTTTAATCCTAAAAAATCTTCAAGAGGATAACCTACTACAAAGATATAAACTTTTAAACAATTGGAAAAAGCCTTTAAAGAGAGGTATTACCTAAAAAATCAAGTTTAATTAGCAAGAGAAAAGCTTTCCTAGCTTAAATAAAAAACTTCTACAAGATAATTGATTGAGAAATTTAATGAGATATGCTTAAACATATTAAATATCACTGAAGAAAAATAAATCCACAAATTATTACAATGCTTTAACCTTCAAGTGAAGCTTTAGTTAGTTAGTAGGGAACACTTTGATAATATGTTTTTTTCTAACATTTGTGATGTAGCAATTATAATTGATGATATCTTTTACTTTATAACTAAATCTTCCTACCCTAAAAATTAATCTTTTAAACCTTACTTTAACCTACTTAAGTCTCAAATGATAAATGTTTCTGCTTTAAGGCTTCATGAGAAAACTTTTAATGAAGAAGCTAAAGCCTACTTAAGAGTAAACAAAGGTTGTTATTATTGCTAAAAGACTTAAGTTAACCATAAAGCTAACAAATATCCTTTTAAAAAACAACACCAATTTAATTCTCAATAATCTTAATTTGCTAACCATAAATCAAACCTGAATAATATTAATATAACCTTAAAATCACCCCTTTTATAATTAGTTAATAGATTCTAATCTAATCTACAAAAGTTCTAATAAACTAATAATTCCACAAATTAAACTATGTATACTAGAGAAATCTAACTGATTAAACTACTAGAAACTAGAAATATTCTAGTAACTAATTTACCTTGTAATTCTTTACCTTTAACTATCACCTTATTATTTATGTTAACTAGTTTTTTTATAGATACACCTGTTAGTGTTTTAATTAACTCTAGTTGTTTTAGTTGTATTATCTCCTCTTTTATTGTTGTAAAGCTATCTTTACCTATCTAAAAAAGCAACTTAATAATTATATATGCTAACAACTTAATGGAACAAGCATTTGGCACTATATTTAGATACCTATCATTACCCCTTAACTACTCCCAATATATTAAATTTTTAGTTGGCAACATTGGTTACAATTTCATACTAGGTTAAAATTAGTTTGAATATCACAGTTTTATATCTATAGATATTACCCTAGAAAGCTACAAATCTATTTCTTTTATATTCTAAAAGAAATTAGTAGAATTAATCTCAAAAAATCTATATTACCCTACTATAAAACTATTAAATACTTTACCTAACACTAACTCTATAATTGTGGCAAATAATTCTATCATTATAAGTAAAAATCAATGTAAAAAGCTAATCAAAAACTTAAATAATCTATGGGGATATGTATTTGTTTATTAATTATCTATCAGCACTTCATCTGTTGATTTTAATGAAGTTATATCTAATAACCATTTCCTATACAATATAGTGAGTTAATTTGCTAATGTTTTTGAACTTGTGAATAGATTACCACCTAAATATAATATTAAACACAAAATTAAACTAATCTTTAGTATACAACTATACTTAAAGCTTACTTACTATTTATCTCTTGAACAATACCAAACCTTGAAAGAAGAAATCTAAAAACTACTTGAAAATAGGTACATTAAACCTTTTTCCTTACTATAAAGATCTCTAATCCTCTTTGTATAAAAGGTTGATGGTGGTTAAAGACTATATATTAATAACTGTGTTTTAAACTGTAAAAATATCAAGGATAAAACTTTATTATTAAACCTATATGATGTTAGGGATAAACTACTTAAATCAACTATATTTACCAAACTAGATGTTAAGAATAGATATTATAACATTAAAGTTGAAGAAAACTTTATCCTTTTAACTACTTTCAACACTTTTTTAAACCACTATAAATTTACTGTTATAAACTTTAGATTGTGTAATGCTCTTACAACTTTTACTTAATTTATCAATTCTTTTTTTAACCTTGTCTTTAATAACTTTGTTATCACTTACCTTGATAATATCCTAATATATTCAAAAACTAAAGGAGAATATATTTAACATGTTAATTAAGTTTTACAAATTATTCCAGAACATAAATTACTTTTAAAACTATCAAAATGTATCTTTAGTGCCTTTTCTGTTTTTTTCTGTGGTTATATTGTTTCCTCTTAAGGAATTAATATTGATTTAACTAAACTCAATGGTGTTAAAGCTTTTACTATACCTATAAACAAAAATCAACTTATGTCTACACTTAGATTATTAAATTACTTCAAAGATTTCATTGATTCTTTTATTGAATTTGCTGCTCCTCTTACTAATCTCTTAAAGAAAAACTCTCTTTTTAAATAAACCCCATTACACATTTTTTGCATAAATGCTTTAATTTTCTATATTACCAATGCTTTTACTCTATCTATCTTTAATCTAAAACTACCTACCATTATTTTTATTGACTTTAGTTTTTTTACAATTGGTAAATAGTTAGCCTAGTTTGAATTTAATTTATATTTTACCCTACAACTATAGGATAAAATAATAAATAAAAGAGAACAAGTTGAGTTTAACCTTACAAATGTTACCTTAAAACCAATAACATTCTGGTTAAGAAAAATAAAACTAGCTGAATTGAAATACCTAGTCTATAAACAAAAACTCTTTGCTTTAGTAGAAATGATCAAAAATCACTTACATTTCTTATCCTGCAACTTTTTCTTAATACTTATAGATTATAAATCACTTATCTACTTAAATACTCAGAAGCATTTATTAAGAAGATAAGTTAAATAGATTAAAACTATCTAAGCTTACCCTTTCTTTATTTAATATCTCTTAGATTAATAAAACTATGTTGTAGATACTTTGTTAAAAAATCCTACATATTTACCCTTTTGTTCTAATTGTAAAAATCCAGCAAATATTAACTCAATGATTATTAATGAAGGAAATAAAAAATTTATTAAACTACTTCAAGAAACACTGTTAAATAATGATTTCTTTATTTTAGTTAAAGAAGAACTCTTTAAACTATTAGAAAACCAACTAAAATATGTCAAAAGATTTAAAATTATCAATAACTTACTATATTATGATGATTGTTTATATATTCCTAACATTCCCAAGATCTAACAAACAATATTTGATGAATGCTATAACTTACCTGTTAGAGGATATTAAAACTAGTTAAAGACTGCTGAGAGAATTAAAACAAGGTACTACTAGCTTTCCCTAGTTAAATTAGTTCAGAAATACACTAATACCTGTGATATATGCTAAAGAACTAAATATAATACTCAACTAAAATATGGTAAACTTATTCCCCTACAAGTCCCTAATGAAACTTAACAACAAATTCAGCTTGATTTCATAGAAATCCCTAAATCAACAAATAGTTATGATAACTTACTAATTATAATTGATTCATTTTCCAAATATGTTTATTTTATTCCTAACATTCCCAAGATCTAACAAACAATATTTGATGAATGCTATAACTTACCTGTTAGAGGATATTAAAACTAGTTAAAGACTGCTGAGAGAATTAAAACAAGGTACTACTAGCTTTCCCTAGTTAAATTAGTTCAGAAATACACTAATACCTGTGATATATGCTAAAGAACTAAATATAATACTCAACTAAAATATGGTAAACTTATTCCCCTACAAGTCCCTAATGAAACTTAACAACAAATTCAGCTTGATTTCATAGAAATCCCTAAATCAACAAATAGTTATGATAACTTACTAATTATAATTGATTCATTTTCCAAATATGTTTATTTTATTCCTTGTTTCAAAACTTCTATAGCTAAAGATGTTGCACAATTGTTATTCTCTAATATCTTTACCTACCATAGAATTCCACAAACTATTGTATCTGATAAAGATATACAATTCAACTTTTGATTTTAGAAGTCACTATCTTTTTTCCTTAAGATTAACCTAGCTATGTCTACTATTAATCATTACTAAACCAATAAACTTACTAAAAGAACTATCAAAACCTTAAAGTAAATGATTAGAGCCTATATTAACACTAATCAGTTAAATTAGGATACTTATATCTACCAACTTTAATATTCATTCAACACCTTTATTAATAGATCAACAGGTTTTAGCCTTTATTTTATCAATTACAACAAACATCCTAACTTAATAATTACTCTAAAACTTTAAATCAACTTACCTTTGGACATTGTTGAATTTTAATCTAATATCAAACATATTAATTCTCTTATTAAATTTAACTTAGAAGAAAATTAAAGGATCATAGAACAACAATACTCAAAGTTATCTAGAAACCCTCCTAAATATAAAACCAATATGTTTGTATACTTAGAACAATCTGCCCTTAAACCTACCCTACTTAAATTTGGCTTAAATCTTAAATACTCACCATTATATTATAGTCCTTATAAAATTTAATCAATTGATTTAAATTTTGAAAATATTACCTTAGAATTACCTCTAACTTTGAGGATCAACTTTACCTTTCACATATCTAAAATTAAACCATACTTTGAAGATTTTAACACTTTTCCTAATTAATTAAAAACTTTAAAACTAGATCTAATTATTAATTAAGATGGAGAAGAATACTATGTTAATTACATAATTAAGTTTAAATTTGTTAGGAATAAGTTTTATTTTTATGTAAAATAGATGGGTTATCCTATTAAAGAAGCTATATAAGAACCTCTAGAAAATATTAAGAATACCTCAGCTTAATATACCTATTTGCAAAAAATTAAGGAGTGTGTCTCTTCTAAGAAACTTACTAGGGGAGTGTTAAGAGACTAATTCTCTAAATTCTTATATATACTTTCATATAATCCAATTAACTATAAATTATATGATTAATTTATATTTATATAGTTAAATTAATTGTATAAATAGTATTAAATTATCTAATAAACTAAGTTCCTCTTTTTTCCTCTCAATTCTTACTATTTTTACTTTTACACTATTTCTAAAATTGAGACTATATTCTGTTAATATTGTAGGATATTGGCACTACCTAATATAAATCTTAATATATCAGTGACTCATCCTAGTTTGAAGCTTAATTAAACTTTGTTTACACTTGCACACTATAGCCATGTTATATTACCATATTCTGCACCACATTACTTTTATATTAAGTCTTCCTCTACACTATATTAGTTTAACTACCACTACACTTACAATTTAGCTTAATCTAATATCTTTATTTATATTTTAAGAAAAAACTATATAAAAAGATTTAAAATTTATTAAATATAATAATTTATTATAAAAGACTTGGTTTTTAGTTATATCATAGTAAATTCTGTTTAATAATAGCTACTCTAGCTTTTTTAAGCTTTAGTTAAATTATATGATAATTATTTTATATTTTTAATAATTAATTTTGATTTAAATTTTTATATATATAAAATATTTATATAATTAATATTAAAGTATTTTGATAATTCTGTTATTAAAATAAAAAGATATTTTTTTAATATATTTTTTTTACTCTATTAATAATTAAAAAAGCTATAGTTAAAACTAGTTTTTTAAATTTTAGTAAATTTTAAATAATTTCTCTTTTGACCTTAAAGTAATTTATCTAGTGATAAATTATTAATTTAACTAATTTTTCATTACCAATAGTATCTTATAAATTTTAAATAATTTAAAAAATTTATAGCTTAGTTTTACTAATATTAAAATAGAAAATTTTTATGGTTATTATTTAATATAAATTTAATTCAATTAAATAATTAATTTTAAAAAATTATTTTTAAT
Organism: Conidiobolus incongruus B7586; assembly: GCA_000697335.1. Classification (NCBI taxonomy): domain Eukaryota; kingdom Fungi; phylum Entomophthoromycota; class Entomophthoromycetes; order Entomophthorales; family Conidiobolaceae; genus Conidiobolus; species Conidiobolus incongruus. Next base: position 962 of record JNEM01010693.1, on the reverse strand, counting down.
CATTAAGTTACTATATATATACTATTGCAAACTATATATTTTCTTATTTGTTTTGTATATATTTTATTTTTTCAAAATTATTAATAAGTTTAAATAATCAGAAATTAGAAAATTTTCCATTTTTTTAATTCATAATAGTATTTAAGATAGTATGATATTCTATAATAAGTCTATAAATAAAGACTATTATTAGAAAAATATTTGTAATATAATTTAGTAAATTATTTATTAATCCTGCTCTTTATTGTATTAAACTATATATCTTAAAATTTACTTACTATTGAGATATAATAAAAGAAAATCCATAAAAATTAAAATTCTTTTTATTATTACTACCTCTAGGTTTAAATAATTCTTTCAGTGAGTGATATAGGTTTTAAATAAATTTTAATCAAAAGAGCCAAAGAGAAATATTTGGTTATAGTCCAACAGATCCATTTTAAAAAAAATAATATAAACTTAATTATAAAATCTAGATAGACAAATATTTTTGAAATAAAACAATAGATAAAATAATAAAATAATTTTTAGTTGACTAAATAAAATATATATTCATTATATATCATATTCTATTATATATTAAAATAATTAATAATCCAATTTAGCAAATTATAAATATAATTGATTTATTTTTGGAAATCTAACCATAAGGGTATTTTAGAAATATTATTATAATATAAAGTTTATATAAATTTATTAAATTATATATAAATACCAAAAACTTGAATTTTTGCTTAAAATGCAATAATAAATAAATATTTTAATTTATATTATAAATTTAGTTTTTGATTTGATTATTAATTGGATTATTTAATTAAAATTATATATAATATATTTTGATATATATTCTATATAATTTAATTATTAAAATAATTAATAATGAATAAACATAGCAAATAGTATATAAAAGTTATAATATTTTTATGATTTATTTTTTTATTAACAATATAAATGAAATATTT